>CM055898.1:64246970-64486970 GCA_029582155.1 Panopea generosa | reverse complement strand
ACACAGTTTACTTGATAAAATGAACTTAGTCACAGACACTTAATTTTTTTATTTTTTTTTTAACACAAACATAATGAATTTATTTTTTATTTTGATCATTTTGCCAGTTTGACATTTTCATCGAACCAAAATTAAGCTTACTATAAAAATATATACCCTGAACATCCCTATACATTTTTCAGCCGATCCATATGACCAACGATAAAAACAAAGCAACGCCGATTCCACTAGGGACCAGTCGTAATTCTTTCATATACTTCTAGCGGCACCTGTCATCATAATTGACAATGCCAACTGTGTATTTCACATTGTTGCATATGCCTAAGTGCGTTGTACAACATGCTTACTGCATAGTTTAACGTTTGCAATTCAAATCCTTTTGAAACACGTGATTATGCTGAACTCGTTATATTATGACAGGAAGTATGTAGCTTTTACAATGATAGGATATAGTAGAATAGACAAATAGCAAAGTTACAAAGGTGAAATATTTCATTTCCCACAAAGAATTAAGAAGAAAGAAACAATTACACCCATTGCACAAAGAACAAATGACAAATTGCAAACTTAGAGTTATGGCGGTGATACCCTTCCATACCAGAAGCATAATTTGAATTATAATGAGGATATTGTTTAAAAAAATATATCAGGATTTTTAAAAAAATTCTAAAATTCGCAAAAAACTTTTTTCAATTTATATCCTGCCTATATAATTATACTCACTGAGCCCTTATTGCACTTGACCTTTGCACCCAGGTTAGGGTTACAATAAATATACTGCTTAAAATTACATAATATTTTCTGACGTATCAAATGTCGGAGTCACATGATTTCATTTTGGTTTTGGTTTGATACATCATATTTCTGACAAACCATCTTGGAAAGGGTTTGAAAGACAAGGATAAAGTTGTCAAGCAGTATTTGTGTGATAATTATTTTCAGAAAGGGGATTGTGTTTCAATTTAAATACTTCCATTAAATGTCTTTTTGCTCACATTTTGACGGATTTGAAATTCCAAATTATTTATATTTTATTCATATGATAATGAGAAAGGTATAAAATGATAGGCTTATGTTTTTAGTGAGATAAAATGACTTTATTTTAGTTCAACACAATCTTTTACAAGCAAAAACAATGCACAAACAAACAGATGGGCACCTCTGTTAAGCATCCACCTGTCTTAAACAGTCACATTTACTATTTTCTTAATGAGATATAACCTGTATTATGCTCTAGTCATTTGTTACTCTGGCTCTCCCAGGGCAGGACAAAACTGGGAGTGCAAACTGATCTGATCATAAAATTGGAGTTATCTATCCTTAAATTATGTTTTGCTTTATTTGGACTGGTGTATGCGATAACACTCTCATTATTCAACGGATCTTAAAGAGTATTGGTATTTAACTCACAATATGGTGTCATAAATAAACATTACAAATACAAACATATACATAAAACTTACATATTTATGAATGCAAGCTTTTTTTACTTTTATACCCAAAATATAGGTTATAAGTTGGTAAAAGAAAAACCTCTATTAAGCACCCTTGGATGCTTGCTTAAGACAGGTTTGACTGTATATGTATATGAGTTTATATTGCCACTTTATTATATGCATCGGTTTTCAAAAGCTAAATCATTTGATTTGTTTACCTTCCATTTTGAATGAACTGCCTTGGGTATTCCGATCAACCATCGTAAACCGCAACATTGTTAATAATTGTGTACAAATGCATAGTTTACAACTGATGTAAATACTCACACTCAGGTCATGATCAAACATTTTTTAAAGAATGTATTTACTTGTATATAATTGCTGTATAAGGGTTAGGTAGCCAATGAATCACAGAGAAAATGTCAACAGCTGAACGAAACAAAGTTAGATCACTTACATATATATAGAAATGGGCTGCGTCCATCCGTGCGTGCATCCCCTGCACGGTATCTTCTTCAGTTGTGATTGGAATTTTAAATAACTTGGCACAAATGTTCACTAGGACAAGACGATGTGTCAAAGGTCAAGGTCATAGCTCAAGGTCAAGTGTTTGAAAATCCAATGTATACACTGTGTTTTGTCCTGTACGGACCGTATCTTCTTTAGTTGTGATTGCATTTTTAAATAACTTGGCACAAATGTTCACTTAAGGACAAGACAATGTGTCATGCGACTGACTTGGGTCGGTTCGTCAAAGGTCAAGGTCACAGCTCCGTCCGTTCGTCTGTCAGCTGCTGTACTGACCTTATCTTCTTTAGTTGTGATTGGAATTTTAACTTACTTGGCCAAATGGATGTAACGTTAAATCAAATTTCACATACTAACTCTGTGAGTGACTTACTGATAGCTTGAACCCTTTAAGTATCGTAAAAGTTCAGGAAATTCAAACGTGACATCAATTGAAGTTGCTAACGTCACGTCATTTCCGTTTTAATGTTTTTTTATTTAGTTAAACTTTACAAAATGATGTGACATAGTTTTTAAAAGACTGCGATTTTTCTGAAGAAGGCGTAAGCCAAAAATTTGTGAATAAAAGAGTTTAATATAGACATTGATATAAAAATATACTAGTAGTAAGATATATTTGTTTTTCATTTAAATTTTTTAGGCAATCCTTATGTGGCCTGTAGCAATCTGAGTTTCATTTTACCGGGTATGTTCAGTTACTTCTGGAATAACACTTGTACATCTCACAGGAACTTGAGATAAGCTGAGGATACATGACACAGAGAAACAAAAATTGGAGAAGAAAGAAGAAGAAATGAGAGATCAGATGGAGGTAAGTTTCTCAGTGTCTCAAATCCTTGGTTAGTGAGTTTGAATCCCCGCCCCGCAACAGTCTCCGTGATGATTGATATACGACATTGTGTCTCATTGTCATTTGTCTCTTACCGCTGATTCAAGTGGGGAAGTTATCAGTTACTTGAGGAGATGGGGTGGCTCGAGTACTGGTTAACCTTTCAGGACCCCAGGACCCAGTGGTTAGGTTAACTGATTGTCTGTTAGCCCTCTATGGCATAAAAATGACGCTAAATATTCAATCAATCATTAACGCTCACCCGACTGTTCAACTGAATCGTGGGTATGGACAAGTGAAATATGAAGCTGCTATCCTGACTGGACAAGTAAAAATTCAGAAATTAAACATGGCATCTCTTTTTTGCAAATTCCCTATCTGGTTATTGTATGTTTTTAAATCTCGGAGACTCCGAGTAGTTTTTGTAAATAAATGGTGCCATGTCATGCGTATGCATTACTTTTGAACAATTGGGTACTACTCGCCAAGTACATTAATTTCCTCCACGTTTAAAAATGTTGGTAAACGTTACAGAGGCTCTGTGCAGCCATGCATGCGTTACTTTTATATTATCTCGGGTACTGCCCTCTTTATAAATTGACAAGTAATTGTGATTGCATCCACATGTAAAAAAACGATTGGTAAAGCGTCAATGTTTCAATTTTTTAAAGGGCAAGAAACATTTTTTTTTTTAGTAATTGTGCTTATTGTACTTACTGTATTTGTTTTAAAAGCATGCTATGTCTTTTCAATTGTGTGTGTATATGTTTACTTTTATTTCCCTTCCCTACCCTTTATGACATGTAGAGACCGCTGTACATCTGTTGACGTCAACAACTATGGCAGATTTATTTTCTTTTGGCCTTGATTTGACCTAGGCTAAATTTGTTATAACAAATATGCTGTTAATGACAGTCTAACTACATTATCTAGTCAGCCAAGTGTTTTATTAAAACATGTTCACTTAGTTGTTCTAGTCAGTTTATTTATTTTATTAAGTTCTGTTGTTATATTATTATCTTTAAAGTTAACTCTAATAACACAGTATATTTAGTTAGTTTTAAGTTTATATCCATAGAACTAGTACCATAATTCAAGATAAAAGTAAGGACAAGTTGTTTTTGGTCAGGACAAGCAGATTTTATAAATGGTTGTCCAACTGGACAAGTGAAATTAAAAATGAATGTAATGGCCTGAATATATTACAGATGTTAAAGTGTGAAGTAGAGAGCAGACTCCAGCGTGACCGTAGCCATGGAGGTGAAGGAGTCGCTGGCATCCCAGGTCCATATGTGTGACCGTAGCCACGGAGGTGAAGGAGTTGGTGGCATCCCAGGTCGATATGTATGAACAGGAGATACAGGAACAGAGAAATAGTATCAAGGTGAGTAATATACCAGCCTATGTTTCAATTATAACTTTTATTGATGTGAGTCAAACAACATAGATGCTATTCAGACTACTCATGGCGTATCTTTAACATGACTGTCAAGATTCATTGACATGGCTGTCAAGTTAAACATACATGTAAAATTGTCCTTTATTTTGCCTGAGCCCAGCTGATTTGGTAAAATAATTATTTTGCTTATTCAAAGTTAAAATGTATTTGTGTTAACCCCATCATGTGAAACCAGTATGACCATCTGACTCTATTTCAGGTTAACTTGATTTCATTATGTTATTCCCAACAAGCATGCTGCACAACTGGAGGGCTCCATGTGAATCTTATAATATCTGTCTTAATTAAACCAGCTTTGTTAACCTATTAACAACTCTTCTGGGATCCTTGAAGGTTAACCAGTTATCAAGCATACTCATCTCTGCATGCAACTGATAACTATCCCACTTGAATCAGTGGTGAGAGAATAACTGACAATGAGACGCAATGTCATCAAGGAGACCTCTGCTGGGCGAGGATTTAAATCACAACCCTTGAATTGATAGTCAGGTGCACTGAGCTAACTGGGCCCGGCTCAACCATAATTTAATTTTATCGTTTTTATGCCACCGCCATTTTCAATGTGGGGGGTATATTGTATCACCGCTGTCCATACGTACAAAAATGGTTTCCGATTCTTTAGTTTTAATAAACAGATTTAAACAAAATTTGGTGTGTGACTTCACATTCAGGTAATACAGGTCAAGTTCATACTTCGTTCCGGTCTGATGATTTTTGATGGAGTTATGCCCCTTTTTGGACTTAGATTATAGACAAATGTCAAGAAACTGGTTTTCCCTCGATATCTCTTGAAGGATTGGATGGATTTTATTCATATTTAATAGAAAGTATGTATGGTGATAAACTACAACTCAAGTTCGATTTCCGTCAAAATAGCTGCATATTAATTAAGTGTTCTGGGCTCTGATGGGCTGATAGTTTCCGACCTCTAGTCTTTATTTATGGACCAATTTTGACCAAAATTTATATTTGGCATTATATTAACAAGACCCAGGTCAAGTTCAACAATGGATGGAATTGGTGCATATTAATTAGGTGATCTGGACTCTGATTGGCTGACGATTTCCGACTTCTAAAATCTTTATTGAAGGACCAATTTTGATGAAACTTGATATTTGGCTTTATTGATATCTACAATATCTATATCTGTATACAAAGTGGGGGCATCTGTGTCCCATGGCTGCATTTCTAGTATTGTATTTGAATTACAGGAGTTGCAAGAGAGGAGGAATATTTGGGCATTTGAATCAGATTAACATAGAAGTTCAGTGAGATCTTCTGTATGCACTGGATATGACTGTTCACAGGCCTGACTGCTTTATTTCCCCTTTGAAGAATTGCATGCTTTCATAATACCTTTCCTGAATAAGGCACAGTGTGAGTGTGTTTAAAACCTCATGGACGTAATCCCACCAGGAATTGAACCTAGAGCCTCTGGGTCTTGGAGTATGCATGCTAACCACTAGACCACTGCAACTCATTTTATCACAAGTAAATTCATATTATCATATTGTGATTTAGTTTAAAAAAATACGATATTGTGAGTATTTGGAGTATGATGTGATGTAGTTATACAATGTCATGTATGTCAAGGACTTAAACCGCTTAGTGCAACAATAGACTACTGATATTATATACTAAGAACTTCTATTGAAGATATATAGATTGCATCTGAATGGATTAACCAACCCGCAGTATCTATATTATATAAACATTGTACTTGCAGGAGTGGGAGAAGCACGACTCTCTCCTGGCAGAGTTGAGAAGGGAGTTGAATATGTCTAACCTGGCTCTCAATGAGGCTCGGTCACTAGTGTCGGCCAATCAGAAACAGGCAAAACAAACACAGGCATCATGGAGGAAGATATACCTGAACTGCAACAGAGGATATTTGAAATAGAGGTTTGTATGTCATAGTTGTGGACACTTTAATGTTTGTTTATCTTGGTTACCAATATCATGTAAATATTAAACTAATCAAAATATTGAATTGAGACTTACAAAAATTTATCATTAAAGGAGATGACACTCATGATATGATGATAAGAACAGGTAACACGTAATATAACCTTTCATATTTTAAGAAAATAAAATCAGCAAATTATTTTATATGGGTGCTTAAAGATCAGATATAAACGCACATCTTTATAAAGTCTTGTGAATTTGTTTTTATTGTGATGAGTTTCTGTGAATTAAATGATATTGTTACAGAAAGAAAAAAGATTCAGAGAAGATAAATGGATAAGTACACACTCCCACAAGTTGAATGTAAGTAGGGACAGCTTCCTTCTAAGGTTGAACCTGTAACTCACTTAATCTCTATAATAGACTACCCCATCTATTTTCGGGTCACTCAATTAACATTTGGAAGGGGTGTTAGTAAGAAGTTGTTGATCATTATTCAAGCAATGTAGATCCAGATCTGGTCCTGGGGTTGGTTATAAGACTCAAAATTGTACTCTGAACACAATTCATAGGATTCATATAAAAAAAACTCGAATTAAAGTGCAAACACTTAATTTGACCTCAAATATAAAAGTGTTTAATAAGCTTGACGTAGAAAAATACTTTTTTAAGTATTTACATTTATTTTGTTATAATGATTCTACGCATTGTTTACTTAAAAACACGAAACAAGCTTTTATACCCTTGTGCGGACCCAGATTGGAAGTAACATAGGTTGACCTTGGTCTGTATTGTTTACAATTGGTAACACTGATGTGAATAACAAGATACAATTTCAGACAACTGCAGGAACTTGAAAGAAAATAACAGGCAATAAAGATATTTGTTAGTCACTTAGCAGATTGTTGTTTATGACATAAAGATGTGAGAGAAGATGTGGCATGTAGTTGCTTATGACATAACAGGTTTGTTTGTTTAAATATTTACCGTTATTGTGGGCTAACAGAAAATCAGTTTACCAACCACTTTTTAGCTTGCCGGGACAAATGTCCAGAAATGTCAGCATCGTCTGTAAACACCCAGATTAAACTTTTGCGTTTAAGTTTAAGATATTTATGCCACCACTCATTGGATATGAATGAAACTTTGCATGTGTGTTCACCATTATCAATGGAACACAAAGAGACAAGAACCATAACTGGATTGCATTTTGGCAGAGTTATGGCCCTTTTTGGACATAATTTTTCAGGTTAAAGTTTTTTATCAGGTAAGATATCTATGCAACCACTCATTGGATATAAATGAAACTTCACGTGTGTGTTCACCATCATCGATAGAATACACAGAGACAAGAACCACAACTCGGGGTTGCATTTTGGCAAAGTTACGGCCCTTTTGGACTTAATTTTTTGTCTGTAGACACCCAGGTTAAACTTTTGCGTTTAGTTGCGTTTAAGTTTTGGTGTTTGCCTCCAATCTCAATCTTTGCATGGGAGATGAGTTTTATCCCATCGGCGAGCTTTGTTGTTCTGACAACTCTTGTTTTTGTGGTAGTTTAACCAGTACTCGAGCACACCAATCGCCTTAAGTAACTGATAACTTTCCCATTTGAATCAGTGGTGAGAAACAAACGAAAAGTAGATGCAATGTTTTATATTAGTAATCGAAGATATTGTCGTCAGACAGGGATTCAAACACATGACCCCTGGATTGATAGTCAGACGTGCTACTGACTGAGCTTATCTGGTCTGGTGTGACATGATGGTAATGTTAATTATGGTGTATTTCAGACAACAGCTGAGATGGAAAATGATATGAAAACTATGAAGTCTCAAAATGAATGTCTGATCAGAAAACAAAAGGTGTGTATACTATTTGGCTACTTGGAAGATCATGTGTCAGTATTTCCAGATCTGTAAGTGTATACTATTTGGCTACTTGGAAGGTTGTGTCAGTATTTCCAGATCTGTAAGTGTATACTATTTGGCTGCTTGGAAGGTTGTGTCAGTATTTCCAGATCTGTAAGTGTGTACTATCTGGCTACATGGAAGGTTGTGTCAGTATTTCCAGATCTGTAAGTGTATACTATTTGGCTACTTGGAAGGTTGTGTCAGTATTTCCAGATCTGTAAATGTGTACTATCTGGCTACATGGTAGGTTGTGTCAGTATTTCCAGATCTGTAAGCGTATACTATTTGGCTACTTGGAAGGTTGTGTCAGTATTTCCGGATCTGTAAGTGTATACTATTTGCCTATTTGGAAGGTTGTGTCAGTATTTCCAGATCTGTTAGTGTGTACTATCTGGCTACATGGAAGGTTGTGTCAGTATTTCCAGATCTGTAAGTGTACACTATCTGGCTACATGGAAGGTTGTGTCAGTATTTCCAGATCTGTAAGTGTATACTATTTGGCTATTTGTCAAGAGACTTACCTGTAGGGCCTCCGTGAAGTTCTCCAGCTCAATCTTCTCACCGAAGATGAGTTCCAGTTTATCGACTGCTTCCTCCAGGTTCTGGAGCAGCCTGATGTTCTTGGTTTTCACCTCCTGGCTCTCAGTCAGAATAGAACTTATCTGAAATACAAACAAACAGCTGTAAAAGTGACAAATTACAACTTTAAAGGTTACAAACAAACAGCTGTAAAAGTGACAAATTTTGTCAAATTCTTTAAATTGTTAACACTAATATTGACACAAAGCCACAACATTTACTGCCAGGGTAATAGATATGTTAAGAGGAGACTATCAAATTACAACACTACACTAGGATAATGACTGTGTGTTTGATTAAGTCTTTGTGACTTTGTGTAGTATTGTTTGATGGTTTCTTCCAGAATTTGGTGTGAATGTTGACAGTAAGGGGAGGAGAACCAGACCAGCAGACATGAAGTGAAGTTGTCTGCCCCTTTCATTTGGTAAGCTTTATTTTAATAACTTACAAAGTTAAGAGTACATCACAATTGTGTTTGTCTGACATAAACTCTACCAGATGGTTGCCAAGCTAGTGCATTCTGCCTTACAATATTTTTGCAAAATGGAGATTTTCAGACTCCTCATACAAAATTAAAATAATAGGGTACTGGTATTTGCTTTGCCTATCACCTGTCATACTTTTTGCAGTGTAGACTCGTAGCTTCCCTTCCAATGAGATGAAACTTTCTCAAAAGTGTTACATTATCACCCTTTCCCAGTATGATGATTTGTTCCACATTTATGGCCCTTAAATTTGACCGTAAGTTGCACATACAGGTAGTTATTGTCACTGTAACAACAACTCCCCCTGCACGTTCCATACAAATGGCATGACCCATTATGGCAGGAAGACTTGCACATACTGTTAACCTTTTTCAGTTCAGTGACTTTTTCCACATTTGTGGCCCTTTCTTTGTTTCTTAAATATTGGAGGGAATTTAATTTTTGTGACTTATGCAGCTTTTCTGGTCATTTGTGTTTAGATAACAAAAATCCAAAAACAAGCTTCGAGTAAAAATATGTACCGGTACATGTATGTCATAAAATGTTGAAAGATTACAGGACTTTCTCTTATCATATTCTTATTTAAATACTGAGTCATTTGTCAACACGTGACAACCCAATATTTACAGAAATCTCTTCTCCATATCAGGGCTGTTTAAATCTCTGTTAGCTTAACACTCTCAGGGCCCTCATTTTTTGCCATTGTACGGGCCAGATTCATTCCCCCAGTCGTTGAATATGCATTTTCCCCCTAATTTTACTGATTTTTTGAAAAGGTGAGAATTTTTTTGTTAAAGAAACTAAGGAAACCTGGGACTGGTTAGGCTAATGTCCCTTCTTTTCAACTTGTTATACCCCCGACAAACGAAGTTTTGAGGGGGTATATTGGAGTCACCCTGAGGTCGGTCTGTTGGTCTGTCGGACGGTCGGTCGGTCTGTCCGTTGCAATTTTCCTTGTCCGGAGCATCACTTGAAAAGTACTGGATGGAATTTCATCAAACATCATACAATGGTAGAATATAATGAGAGGAAGTGCAGTGTACAAGAAACATAACTCTATTCTTGCTAATTACAGTTATTGCCCTTTGATATTTTTTCTTGTCCAGAGCATAACTTGAAAAGTAATGGATGGAATTTCATCAAGCTTCATACAATGGTAGAATATAATGAGAGGAAGTGCAGTGTACAGGAAACATAACTCTATTCTTGCTAATTACAGAGTTATTGCCCTTTGATATATTTCCCTTGTCTGGAGCATTACTTTTAAAGTACTGGATGGAATTTCATCAAACTTCATACAATGGTAGAATATAATGAGAGGAAGTGCAGTGTACAGGAAACATAACTCTATTATTGCTAATTACAGAGTTATTGCCCTTTGATGTTTTTTCTTGTCCGGAGCATAACTTGAAAAGTACCTGATGGAATTTCATCAAGCTTCATATAATGGTAGAATATAATGAGAGGAAGTGCAGTGTACAGGAAACATAACTCTATTCTTGCTAATTACAGAGTTATTGCCCTTTGATATAGTTCCCTCACCCAGAGCATTACTTTTAAAGTACTGGATGGAATTTCATCAAACTTCATACAATGGTAGAATATAATGAGAGGAAGTGCAGTGTACAGGAAACATAACTCTATTCTTGCTTATTACAGAGTTATTGCCCTTTGATATATTTCCCTTGTCCAGAGCATTACTTTTAAAGTACTGGATGGAATTTCATCAAACTTCATACAATGGTAGAATATAATGGCAGGAAGTGCAGTGTACAAGAAACATAACTCTATTCTTGCTAATTACAGAGTTATTGCCCTTTGATATATTTCCCTTGTCTGGTGCAGTACTTTTAAAGTACTTTTAAAGCCATCAGTGATAACAGTTTAATAAAGTTCATGAAAGAACCAAGTTGATGAATACATGGAGTTCGAGCAAAGCAGGTTCGATATTGTATTCCTAGTGCTCTTGTTTGTTTCTTATCCATAAAATTGTTGTCCCTCAACATAACTCGAAAAAGTATAACATTTATTGATTGCCATGAAAGCTTGTACACTGCACAATAATTAAAAAGACCGTTTTTAATTTTAACAAAACCATAAAAAAATTAACAATACAAAAAACTCAATCCATAACATTCTCTTTTATTAAGAATTTTTTTTGTCTGGAGCATAACTTTAAAACTATTGGATATAATTTAATAAAACTTCATACAATGGTTAACCATTTTCTGTTATGGCGGCGTTCGGGGGTATTCATCACTACAGTGATAGGTCTAGTTATAAATGTATTATGGGTTTTTCTGCATGACCACATATATGTCATGACACAAAAACGAGGCGATAATTCCCTCCTCAGAGGGTCCTAGCCTCATTCCCGAAAAAAATAAAGGGAGGGCTCTGACTGTTAGATGAAATCTTGTATGTGCAATATCTTTAAAATTTCAAAAGTTTTCATATCACATACAATGGGCTATAGAAGTAGAATGACATTTTGTTACGACTGCCAGTAAACTGTTATCTCGAATGTATTTTAAATCTCAAAATATCATGATTTGAAAATTCATCTTTACATGGCGTTATGCAACTGTGTTTTGAACAACTGGGCCCTGAGCTTATAATAATTAACTTGAGATATGATTATGAAAAATTTAACCCATGTTTGTTGTTATGCCCTGGTTTTATTCCCAGGCACATAATTATATAAACAGGTTTTTAAACAAATTCAAGAAACAATTTAATCCTATCATTTTTAAACAAACAAAAAGTGTTTGCAGTGAAAAATGGCCTTAATTTCTTTGGTGTGGCATCATGCAAAATTAGGCACACTTATACTGGCATGTTTTTGAGTCCACTACCTGTGTTGTGCACCTTTATAACAGTAATGTATATGTATCTCTCATACCAGATTTCAATCATTTTAACTATTATATTAATATTTTTAGGTCGTTGATGCTTATTTGCATATTCTGGTTGAGGACCTTGACAATGTCTCCCACATTGAATGTGTTGTTATGACAGCAATATTCAATGGTACACATGATGAACATGGTTTGTTGAAGAAGGTAACAGTATGCAGAATATATATTTGACTTGAATATAATTCTGTATTGGTTGTTTAAAAAAAATCAGTAAAATATAAGTTATGTATTGATGTACATTTCCAAATATAAAGTGTTACCATAATGTTGTTTTTGTCTTGCCTTTTTAAAGATTAAATGTTACACGTCTGTTGTGTTATTTTTCCTTCAGCAGTTGTAGCTTCAACAATTCAACATTAAGTATTTACATTGATCTGTTTTTCAGAAACTGTTTGACTTATAGTCATCAAATTTTGTCCATAGTAATGGGTAGTTATACTCAAACCATTTAGTATGTTCCTAGGTTACCTTCACCTTGACCTTTATACCTGTTGATGAATAACCCATACAATAATAAATGTTTACATTTAGCTCTGATTGTTAGAAATTCTTTGGTCAATTGATTGATTGAATGAATATTTAGCGTCATTTTTATGCCATCGAGGGCTAACAGACGATCAGTTAACCTAACCACTGTTTCCTGGGATTAACCAGTACTCGAGTACATCCTATCTCCGCAAGTAACTGATAACTTCCCCACTTGAATCAGTGGTGAGAGACGATTGATAATGAGACACAATGTCGTATATCTATCATCATGGAGACTGTTGCCGGGCGGGGACTCAAACTCACAACCCCTGGATTGATAGTCAGACGTGTAACTGACTGAGCTAATCAAGCCCGGCTCTTTGGTCAAAACTCACCAAATGGGGCCCATAGTTGTGTTACGGGTAGTACAACAGAAATACCGATGACTTGGTGCTCTAAAATTAAATAACTTTGCCTATAAAATGTTAAGTTTTTTATAAATGTTAAGCTCTGTTTCTTTTAAACTGCTTTGTCAAGAGTCCCCAAATTGTGTTTAAAAATTAATAATTGTTTGATAAAAGTGATATAGACCAGACATTTTAATTCCATGGAATTCTCTTGTCTCATATGAGCAGGAATATGTTTCTTTTAACAGTCTGAGATTTTATTTAATTGTAAAATATTTACTTGAGAGCTCTTGTCAATTCCCAGCACTTTCACAACTGGTTTCAGAAGATGCTTTTATTTCTTCATACTTATGTACCAACAGGACAACATTACAACAGGACATGATTGTGGATACTTCCAACGAAGGAGGACACCATTGGACTCTTCTGGTATGAATGTTTTGATAATATTACATAGCCTAACATTTGATTGTGCATTTGTACCAGAAAGAGGGCAACTATTTGTTCAACAAAAGTCCATATTATTAAATGTTTCGTTTCTGCGGTTTAAACAATCTCTTTAGATGACCATTACTTATTAACTAAATGTATTCACCGATAAATAGAATACAACAGATAATGTAGCATGCACTACAATCTACAGGTAATTGAACCCAAAAATAGAACAATAAATTATTTTAATCCTCTTGTTATTTCAGGTAATCAGTTTAGACAAATTATTTGCTTCAATGATTAATTGCTCATGTTTAAAGCTTTTGTTTAATTTTCTTCTTCCCCAAGACACTTTGTCTTTATTTGTATGTCGGTAGATGTGTTTTTGGGAGTATTAATGCAGACTGATTGGAGGAACCACATTCCTTTCTAATCTACCACTGGTACTAGTGATTCATATCACTGACAGTGGACAATAATGAAGGAACTTACAATGTGTGCTGGTTATAACATACTAAATGTGGGCCCTACCTCTCACCACCAAGGGCGTAGGTTCGAGTCCTGCTCGCTCCAAATGTTCAAGTGAGAAAGTTTACCAGTTACTTGCATAAGGATGCTGTCTACTCAGATTCATCCTGAGGTCTTCCTCAATACAACTCCGTATGACATATATAACCTGAAATGTCTACTCAGATACATCCTGAGGTCTTCCTCATTACAACTCCATATAACATATATAACCTGAAATGTCTACTCAGATTCAACCTGAGGTCTTCCTCAATAAAACAAACTCCATATAACATATATAACCTGAAATGTTTACTCAGATTAATCCTGAGGTCTTCTTGAGTACAACTCGATATAACATATATAACCTGAAATGTCTACTCCGATTCATCCTGAGGTCTTCCTCAATACAACTCCATATAACATATATAATCTGAAATGTCTACTCAGATTCATCCTGAGGTCTTCCTCAATACAACTCCATATAACATATATAACCTGAAATTCTACTCAGATTCATCCTGAGGTCTTCCTCAATACAACTCCATATAACATATATAACCTGAAATGTCTACTCAGATTCATCCTGAGGTCTTCCTCAATACAACTCCATATAACATATATAACCTGAAATGTCTGCTCAGATTCATCCTGAGGTCTTCCTCAATAAAACTTCATATAACATATATAACCTGAAATGTCTACTCAGATTCATCCTGAGGTCTTCCTCAATACAACACCATATAACATATATAACCTGAAATGTCTGCTCAGATTCATCCTGAGGTCTTCCTCAATAAAACTTCATATAACATATATAACCTGAAATGTCTGCTCAGATTCATCCTGAGGTCTTCCTCAATAAAACTTCATATAACATATATAACCTGAAATGTCTGCTCAGATTCATCCTGAGGTCTTCCTCAATAAAACTTCATATAACATATATAACCTGAAATGTCTCCTCAGATTCATCCTGAGGTCTTCCTCAATAAAACAAACTCCATATAACATATATAACTTGAAATGTTTACTCAGATTCATCCTGAGGTCTTCTTCAGTACAACTCAATATAACCTATATAACCTGAAATGTCTACTCAGATTCATTCTGAGGTCTTCCTCAATACAACTCCATATAACATATATAACCTGAAATGTCTACTCAGATTCAACCTGAGGTCTTCCTCAATACAACTCCATATAACATATATAACCTGAAATGTCTACTCATATTCATCCTGAGGTCTTCCTTAATAAAACTCCATATAACATATATAACCTGAAATGTCTACTCGGATTCATCCTGAGGTCTTCCTCAATACAACTCCATATAACCTGAAATCTACTCAGATTCATCCTGAGGTTTTCCTCAATACAACTCTATATAAAATATATTACCTGATATGTTTACTCAGATTCATCCTGAGGTCTTTCTCAATAAAACTTCATATAACATATATAACCTGAAATGTCTACTCAGATTCATCCTGAGGTCTTCCTTAATAAAATAAACTCCATATAACATATATAACCTGAAATGTCTACTCTGATTCATCCTGATGTCTTCTTCAATAAAACTCCATATAACATATATAACCTGAAATGTCTACTCAGATTCATCCTGAGGTCTTCCTTAATAAAACAAACTCCATATAACATATATAACCTGAAATGTCTACTCAGATTCATCCTGAGGTCTTCCTCAATAAAACAAACTCCATATAACATATATAACCTGAAATGTCTACTCAGATACATCCTGCGGTCTTCCTCAATAAAACCCCATATGACATATATAACCTGAAATGTCTACTCAGATACATCCTGAGGTCTTCTTCAGTACAACTCCATATAACATATATAACCTGAAATGTCTACACAGATTCATCCTGAAGTCTTCCTCAATAAAACTCCATATAACATATATCACCTGAAATGTCTACACAGATTCATCCTGAAGTCTTCCTCAATAAAACTCCATATTACATATATAACCTGAAATGTCTACTCAGATACATCCTGAGGTCTTCTTCAGTACAACTCCATATAACATATATAACCTGAAATGTCTACTCAGATTCATCCTGAGGTTTTCCTCAATACAACACCATATAACATATATAACCTGAAATGTCTACTCAGATTCATCCTGAGGTCTTCCTCAATACAACTCCATATAACATATATAACCTGAAATGTCTACTCAGATACATCCTGAGGTCTTCCTCAATAAAACTCCATAAAACATATATAACCTGAAATGTCTACTCGGATTCATCCTGAGGTCTTTTTCAGTACAACTCCATGGAACATATATAGCCTGAAATATCTACTCAGATACATCCTGAGGTCTTCTTCAGTACAACTCCATAAAACATATATAACCTGAAATGTCTACTCAGATTCATCTTGAGGTTTTCCTCAATACAACTCGATATAACATATATAACCTGAAATGTCTACTCAGATTCATCCTGAGGTCTTCCTCAATACTACTCCATTTGACATATATAACCTGAAATGTCTGCTCAGATACATCCTGAGGTCTTCCTCAATACAACTCCATATAACATATATAACCTTAAATGTCTGCTCAGATACATCCTGAGGTCTTCCTCAATACAACTCCATATAACATATATAACCTGAAATGTCTACTCAGATACATCCTGAGGTCTTCCTCAATACAACTCCATATAACATATATAACCTGAAATGTCTACTCAGATTCATCCTGAGGTCTTCCTCAATACAACTCCATATAACATATAAAACCTGAAATGTCTACTCAGATTCATCCTGAGGTCTTCCTCAATACAACTCCATATGACATATATAACCTGAAATGTCTACTCATATTCATCCTGAGGTCTTCCTTAATAAAACTCCATATAACATATATAACCTGAAATGTGTTGAAAATGGTGTAACTATATATTGTAGGGGGCGGTTAAGATGAAATGAAATGAGATGATTTTTTCAGGTAAAATATCATTGAAATGGAAAAAAAAATTCTTAAACTTAAATGGATGTGAAGATAATGTGAATGGGCAGAATATCATGTTTCAAACTTAAATAAATCCCACCTTAAAGTCTTCCTAGGTAGAACCAATACTAAACATGTGCGGATAAAATGTCTTGTTGAGTGTTGCTCAAGGGTCCATCACATAGCTGTGGTGGAGGATCGCATCTACAATTCCCTGATCTAGGATACGATGCGCTACCACTTGTCAACATGCAGGCACTAAAATGATCTTAAATCTCGCTGTTTAAATTAGTTATAAGAGATTAAAGCTCACTGTTTAGATAAATTATTGGAGATTAAAGCTCACTGTTTAGATAAGCTATCAGAGATTAAAGTTCACTGTTTAGATAAGCTATTAGAACCTAAAGCTCACTGTTTAGATAAGTTATCAGAGCTTAAAGCTCATTGTTTAGATAAGCTATCAGAGCTTAAAGCTCATTGCTTAGAAAAGCTATCAGAGCTTAAAGCTCACTGTTTAGATAAACTATCAGAAATTTAAACTCACTGTTTATATTAGTTATCAGAGCTTAAAGTTCACTGTTTAGATAAGCTATCAGTGCTTAAAGCTCATTGCTTAGATAAGCTATCAGAGCTTAAAGCTCACTGTTTAGATAAGCTATGAGGGCTTAAAGCTCACTGTTTAGATAGCTGTCAGAGCTTAAAACTCATTGCTTAGAAATGCTATCAAACTTAAAGCTCACTGTTTAGATAAGCTATTTGAACTTAAAGCTCGCTGTTTATATTAGTTTTCAGAGTTTAAAGTTCACTGTTTAGATAAGCTATCAGTGTTTAAATCTCACTGTTTGGAAGCTATCAGAGCTTAAAGCTCACTGTTTAGATAAGCTATCTGAGCTTAAAGCTCACTGTTTAGATTAGTTATCAGAGTCTAAATCTCACTGTTTATATTAGTTATCAGAGTTTAAAGCTCATTGTTTAGTTAAGCCATCAGTGCTTAAAACTCATTGTTAAGATTAGCTATCAGAGCTCAAAGCTCATTGCTTAGATAAGCTATCAGAGCTTAAACCTCAATGCTGAGATTATATATCAGAGCTTAAAGCTCACTGTTTATATAAGCTATCAGCGCTTAAAGCTCACTGTTTAGATAATATATCAGAGCTTAAAGCTCACTGTTTATATAAGCTATCAGATCTTAAAGCTCACTGTTAAGATTAGTAATCAGAGTCTAAATCTTACTTTTTATATAAGTTACCAAAGCTTTAAGCTCACTGTTTAGATAAACTATCAGCTTAAATATCACTGTTTAGATAAGCTATCAGAGCTTAAAGCTCACTGTTAAGATAAGATATCAGAGTCTAAATCTCACTGTTTATATTAGTTACCAGAGCTTAAAGCTCACTGTTTAGATAAACTATCAGATCTTAAAGCTCACTGTTTAGATAAGCTATCAGAGCTTAAAGCTCACTGTTTAGATAAGATATCAGAGTTTAAATATCACTGATTATATTAGTTAGCAGAGCTTAAAGCTCATTGTTTAGATTAACTATCAGAGCTCATATATCACTGTTCAGATAAGTATCAAAGCTTAAAGCTCACTGTTTAGATAAGCTATCAGTGCTTAAAGCTTACTGTTTTGATAAGATATCAGAGCTTAAAGCTCACTGTTTAGATAAGCTATCAGAGCTCAAAGCTCATTGTTAAGATTAGTTATCAGAGTCTAAATGTCACTGTTTATATTAGTTATCAGAGCTTAAAGTTCACTGTTTAGATAAGCTATTAGAGCTTAAAGCTCACTGTTTAGATAAGCTATTAGAGCTTAAAGCTCACTGTTTAGATAAGCTATCGGCGCTTAAAGCTCACTGTTAAGATAAGCTATCAGAGCTTAAAGCTCACTGTTTATATAAGCTATCAGAGCTTAAAACTCACTGTTTAGATAAGCCATCAGTGCTTAAAACTGACTGTTTAGATAAGCTATCAGAGCTTAAAGCTCATTGCTTAGATAAGATATCATAGCTTAAAGCTCACTGTTTAGATAAGTTATCAGAGCTTAAAGCTCAGTTCTGAGATAATATATCAGAGATTTAATCTTGCTGTTTAGATAATATATCAGAGCTTAAAGCTCACTGTTTAGATAAGTTATAACAAGAGTTCCAGATAGTAATCCTATGTAGTTTGTAAAAAACAAAGTTTTTCATTTGAACACACTTGAAACCTCTACTAAAAAAAACTATATACTAAATATGAACAAATGTAAATGTTTGAAAGCTATCATAACATATATTTATATGCAATATATATTTGTTTGAAATGTCAAGATAAAAATTGTTGAAGTAAATATATATTTTATTATTTGGCATACATTGCAGATCGGTGGTATTAAATAATATTTTAACCACAATTTGACCACAAATTAATAGTTATATGTTTGACAGAGATACATTGTGAAATAGACAATATTGTGAGGTCTGTTTCAAATCATGATAATACGACACAATGTTGTATATCAATCATCTCGGGGACTTGCTGCCGGGGATTCAAACTAGCGACCCCAGGATTTATAGCCAGACGGGTAACTGACTGAGCTAATCAGGCATGACATAAACAATATAGTTAGATACACTGATTCACAAACTTGAAGCAGTCGAAGCTTTTTCTATATTGCTTTCAAACAATATTATATTATAAAAAAATAATAGTTTTGTTCCTTTTTAGATGTTTTCATAAGACCGGAGGTAGTTTACCATACAAACCTACTAAATGTGCCAAAATAACTGAGACAGCATTCAGACTGTACAATAAAGCCCTGGATGAACGCATTCCTTTGCCACAAGGCGGTCAAATTGTAATGGCACAAAACAATGACATTAACAGTCAACAAAACAACGTAGCAGCCAACATCAGACGACGACTAATAAACAGATTTTAATGTCATCACATGTTTACAAGTATAAACAGACACAGACACATCATGACAAAAATGTTTTGATTATTAATATTTCTCATTTGTTAATTAAAATTCAAGTTCTGTATTTTTTTTTATCTTTCACAATTGTTACTCTTTGTGTGCGTGTGTGTTTGTTTGTATACATGTGTGGTATGTGTGTGCATGTGTGCTGTGTTTGTGTGTGCATTTGTGTGTGTTTGTGCATGTGTGCTGTGTTTGTTCTGTATGTGTGCTGTGTTTGTGTGAGTGTGTGCATGTATGCTGCATTTGTGTGTGTTCTGTGTGTGTGAGTGTGTGCTGCATTTGTGTGTGTTTGTGCATGTGCATATGTGCTGTGAGTGTTATAATTATATTTAACTGTACAAGGAAGAAAGTTCCCATTTTACATATCTTTTCACAATCTTTATATTCTATCATGTCATTACATTTTCATTTCTATTTGATTAACTGCCTGCCTGATAAACATAAGTTTATCATGTCAATGCAAGTTTACCAGGCACATGATGTCATTATGTATAATAACACCTTGTCAGGGAATCTGCAGAAGTTTGATTTTCAATTACATATAAAAAACGAATTAGAAACATTGACAAGATAAAGAGAATACCATGTTAGTGTCTAATACTGTCAACTTTATCAGGTTGGGCACAAAAAAACACAAGGACTTTGTAGAGCCTCATCTGTGGGTTTTTTAAGCCTCTAGGCTCACCTGATAATATTAGACACTAACATGGTATTCTCTATATATCATGTCAATGCATTCATTTCTGTTGATAAACTGTGTCTGATAAACATAGGTTTATCACATCAATGCAGGTTTTAAAGGTAAATGATGTTATTACGTATAATTATACATTTTGACAGAATCTCCACAGGTTGAAACAAAAGACACTGCAAGTAAAACTTTACAATTTCCCCAAATAACACAACAGTAATCTAAATGGGGTTAAATGTAAGCATTAAAAAACAACTTGTGCGTTTAAATAATTTAGGAAATGTATTGGTGTCTAAACTACTGTTAAATATCTTTGTTAGTATTGAAGCTATAACAGACGCTAACATTTTAAGAAACTTGGCACTCAGGCTGTCTGATCCTGTAGATTTTGCTATGACCACACTAACATGGTTTTCTCTATTCTCATGTCAATGCATTCATTTCTGTTGATAAACTGCCTGCCGTATATGAATAAATGATATTAATGAAAAAATGCTGGTGTTAGAGTGCACACAATGTCAAATAGTGATTTTTTTTATGTGTAAAGGCCATGACATTAATAATCAAGTTTTGCTAGTGCAAGAACCTATCCGAGATATTATGGTTATATAAGCTCTACTATGTACGTTGGGTGAAGATCCAGTAAAAAATGCGGGTGCTAGAGTGCACACAACAAAAAAGCTAACGGACAGACGACAACCAATGGACAACAAGCAATAAGAATAGCTCACATTGAGCTTTGCTCAGCTGAGCTAATAATTACAGCCAAAAAAGCTCCACCCTTCAAATTATCACGAATTTCTTCAAGCGCCTCAGTCTGTCGTAGAAGTAATTTCAATTTTTCTGTTCTGTACCAATGGACAATAAGCAATAAGAATAGCTCACATTGAGCTTTGCTCAGCTGAGCTAATAATTACAAAGTCAAAAAAGCTCTGCCCTTCAAATTATCATGAATTTCTTCAAGCGCCTCAGTCTGTCGTAGAAATAATTTCATTTTTTCTGTTCTGTAAGCCATTTTTTCTTTTTCAATGATAAGTAATTGTTCCTGAAAACTGTCAGTTTCTGCACCTATATACAACACAAAATAACATTTATTTCAATGAACACAAGTTTGGATAATTACATTTTTATACATCATTTTGCAAGATATTGTAAGAAATTACATTTATAATATCATTTTTGATGTCCATATGAGTGATGACAAAAGTAACAATCGATGAAATTTCAATGAAAATTATATATATAAGTTTTAAGATGTAACACCTTTTTAAATTTTCAAAATCTTAATTTATGCTGTGCCCTGGCTGCCATTTTTGAGTTGAAAAAAACATTATGACTAAAACTTATTAAAGTTATTAATGCCAAGAAGGATAGTATTTTGTCTTTAATAGATATACTTTTTTAGTAAAGCTCATTTATTAAAATTATATATGTGTAATATCTGAGCAATGAACAAATAACCTGATAGGTGTGCCAATAACTAACTTAAGGTACACCACTACAAATAATAACCCTATATACTATGATTAAGATAACAATATAAGTTGGTCGAGCATATTGATCAAGAAATACTAATTAAAATATTTCCAGTCCGGACCCACACAGTCATTTTAGTACACAACCCTGCTCACTTAACGACAGCGTAGCAACGGTGAAAATAGTCCACTTTCAGCATCCCAAGCTATTTTGGTACCCATTTTTGGGGGGGAATTGAAATTGTGGTCTCAATACCATGATTTCAGCTTGATGTTTGATTCAGAAATATTTATAATAATAAAAGAAATGCTGGAATATTTTAAAAATGTAGTATACTTGCTTTGTTTGGTCAAAATATCGATTTTAACCCGCACAAAGGCCACTTTTTATGCTCCACTGTTTCACCGTTCTTGAAAATCGCTCATTTTCGATTCACGTTTAGGCTATTATATGAATGTGTTTTTTTTTCGTTTTTTTATACATGTGCTATAAAATCAGAGCTTTTAGTAAATCTGCCACATTTAAACTATTATTTATGAATTATTCAATTAAAGTATATATATTTAAGACATATATTGCATTTATTTCCAATAGCGTCTTCATAACAAATAAAAGTCGAGGTATTTAATTATATGCCGTTATATCAGTGTGGACATAATAAGAAAAAAAGCTATTATTATAAACACCCAAATAACAAACAAAGAAAGACAACTCTGACTAGTGACTTGTAGCACATTAAGAGTTAACTTTCCTATCACTCGTGTAGGTTCTTATAATCACAGAATATATCAAAGTTGTATTGAAATTGATAACCATAGAGGTACTTAAATGACGACATACATATCGCAGAACAAACATGCAATACTTTGCAAACATGTTTTAATATTGTCAACATAAGTAAATCTGCCTGTTCTACACTGTTCATACTGTCCATGAGTTGCAACCTCCCTTCTTCCGTATATTATCATAGTCACACCATTGTCAACATTATAGGCAATATATCATAAAATACAATACAACAGTCGTATTACTATTGCCTGGCTCAGTCGGTTGCACGTCTGACTATCAATCCTGATGTCGCGAGTTCAAACCCTCGTCCGGCCACAGTCTCCATGATTATTTATATACGACACTAAAAATAATGATAATGATGATAACGATAATGATAATGTTAATAATAATAATAATAATAAAGACTTATTAACGAGAGAACTCGTTTGAATAAATTCAATCAACATATTTACAAAGTAACAACATTAATTTAACATATAAACAAAAGGCTGTGGCTAGGCAGGCGAGCTTTCAAACTCAAGACCCCGCGATTGATAGTCAGACACGCCGCTGACTGAACCTACCGTGCCCGGTACACATGCATTTGAAACGTGACCTTATGACATTCTCAACACATTACAAGTTTATCTTTGAAGTAGATCTTAGAATATAATTATCTAAGCCTTAGGTCTTTCATCATGTACATTTTGTTCCTAACAAACTCTATCTTAAATGATTGGACATAACTTGGCTAGAACCAACGACACCGATAGTATTGAGACGGGGACCTTGACCATTCGGTCCCGATGACCCTTTATACGAGGATTATCCCAAAATAGCGTATAAAATGTTTATACGGGGTAATCTAGATATTACAATAGTTAAATTATTTATCTTTTTTTTTTTTTTTACAAAAAACAACATCAACACGATGATTTCATTGGTTGGTGCTCTAAAATTAGCGGGTATTAAAAACGGTAAATTCATCACGTTTTCGCATTCCATGTATTACTTTGTCATTTGTTTACAATGTCACCGAAAATAGTGTAAAGAATAGTTCAAATAAACCTGTTTGGCATTTTTAATTCGATATTTATTTGGAAAATGATAATGATATGAGATGTATTAAATATTTTGAACAGATATGCGATTTAGATCGACTTTAACCAGAAACTACTTTTGTAACGCATCATTAGCTGTTAGAGGTCACGGGCCCATGACAATCTTTCATCCAGTAAGTAGTCTGTGGATGTGACTAAATATGTACATATATACAGTATTTTACAATTTCCATTTGTTTATATCGGTACCGACTAATACTAATTAAGACCGTAGCCACCCTGGGGAAAACGGAGGCATTTGCCTTCTGTAGAATTTGTAGATGTTCGAATTTTTAATTAGTGATTTTGAAAAAAGATATAGTTATCCCCAAAATATGAATTGCTCTTGCAACAAAATGACATATCATTCACATATCATATTTTAGTCCCAATATATTATAATCAAAAAAATATTCTTATTAGATCTACTAAGAGTTTTCGGGGAAACATGTCCCTGGACACCTCTAGCATAGTTTGGTTCGTGCCTCCTGTAAAATCAAACGTTGGCTACGTCCTGCTTAACCTTTTTTAATCAATTTATTTTATTTCAATGTTATAAATTACACGAAGTAGTCACTGATTGCCATCGGCATAAAATTGACGTCAAATTAAGGGAGGGATATAATTGAGACGAACTTCTCGCCGGGGTTTACAATTTACCTGCAAATAGGAAGTTAGACAGGAATAACCCGTCGAATAGCATTTGTCGGCAATGTTTAAATGGTATATTTTGATTTATAGGACTTAAACATTTATATAATACGATAGTTTTACGATTACATTTTTCTTAGTTTATAAGTCGGTTTAATGAGGGATTTAATAAAGTTATTATAGATGAATCACTAAATCAAACATATTCAAATATTTCAGCTCTACATATAGTCCAGCTCTACGTATATTCCAGCTATACATATAGTCCAGTAATACATATAGTCCAGCTCTACATATAGTCTAGCTCTACATATAGTCCAGCTCTACGTATATTCCAGCTCTACATATAGTACAACTCTACATATAGTCAAGCTCTGCATATAGTTTAGCTCTACATATATTCCAGCTCTACATATAGTCCAGCTCTACGTATATTCCAGCTATACATATAGTCCAGTTATACATATAGCCCAGCTCTACATATAGCCTAGCTCTACATATAGTCTAGCTCTACATATAGTCCAGCTATACATATAGTCAAGCTCTGCATATAGTTTAGCTCTACATATATTCCAGCTCTACATATAGTCCAGCTCTACGTATATTCCAGCTATACATATAGTCCAGTTATACATATAGCCCAGCTCTACATATAGCCTAGCTCTACATATAGTCTAGCTCTACATATAGTCCAGCTATACATATAGTCCAGCTCTACATATAGTCAAGCTCTGCATATAGTCCAGCTCTACATATAGTCTAGTTCTACATATAGTACAACTCTACATATAGTACAACTCTACATAAAGTCCAGCTCTACATATAGTCCAGCTATACATATAGTCCAGCTCTACATATAGTCTAGCTCTACATATAGTACAACTATACATATAGTACAACTCTATATAAAGTCCAGCTGTACATAAAGTCCAGCTATACATATATTCCAGCTGTACATGAAGTCCAGCTATACATATATTCCAGTTCTACATATAATCCATCACTATATATAGTCCATTACTACATATAGTCCATAACTACATATAGTCCAGTAATACATATAGTCCAGCTCTACATATAGTCTAGCTCTACATATAGTCCAGCTCTACGTATATTCCAGCTCTACATATAGTACAACTCTACATATAGTCAAGCTCTGCATATAGTTTAGCTCTACATATATTCCAGCTCTACATATAGTCCAGCTCTACGTATATTCCAGCTATACATATAGTCCAGTTATACATATAGCCCAGCTCTACATATAGCCTAGCTCTACATATAGTCTAGCTCTACATATAGTCCAGCTATACATATAGTCCAGCTCTACATATAGTACAACTCTACATATAGTCAAGCTCTGCATATAGTCCAGCTCTACATATAGTCTAGTTCTACATATAGTACAACTCTACATATAGTACAACTCTACATAAAGTTCAGCTCTACATATAGTCCAGCTATACATATAGTCCAGCTCTACATATAGTCTAGCTCTACATATAGTCCAGCTCTACGTATATTCCAGCTCTACATATAGTACAACTCTATATATAGTCAAGCTCTGCATATAGTTTAGCTCTACATATATTCCAGCTCTACAAATAGTCCAGCTCTACGTATATTCCAGCTATACATATAGTCCAGTTATACATATAGCCCAGCTCTACATATAGCCTAGCTCTACATATAGTCTAGCTCTACATATAGTCCAGCTATACATATAGTCCAGCTCTACATATAGTACAACTCTACATATAGTCAAGCTCTGCATATAGTCCAGCTCTACATATAGTCTAGTTCTACATATAGTACAACTCTACATATAGTACAACTCTACATAAAGTCCAGCTCTACATATAGTCCAGCTATACATATAGTCCAGCTCTACATATAGTCTAGCTCTACATATAGTACAACTCTACATATAGTACAACTCTATATAAAGTCCAGTTGTACATAAAGTCCAGCTATACATATATTCCAGCAGTACATGAAGTCTACATATAGTCTAGCTCTACCTGTAGTCTATCACTACATATAGTAGTCTAGCTCTACATATAGTGTAGCTCTAAATATAGTCTAGCTCTATATATAGAGTACAACTCTTATTATAGCCAAGCTCTGCATATAGTCCAGCTATACATATAGTCCAACTCTATATATAGTCTAGCTCTATATATAGTACAACTATACATATAGTACAACTCTACATATAGTCCAGCTATACATATATTCCAGCTGTGCATAAAGTCCAGCTCTTCATACAGTCCAGATCTACATATAGTCCAGCTCTACATATATTCCAGTTGTACATACACTCCATCACTTCATACACTCCATCACTACATATAGTCCATCACTACATATAGTCAAGCTCTACATATAGTCCATCACTTCATATAGTAGTCTAGCTCTACATATAGACTAGCTCTACATATAGTCTAGCTCTATATTTAGTACAACTCTACATATAGTCAAGCTCTGCATATAGTCCAGCTCTTCATATAGTGTAGCTCTACATATAGTCTAGCACTACATATTGTCCAGCTATACATATAGTCCATCACTACATATTGTAGTCTATCTCTACATATAGTCTGGCTCTACATATAATCTAGCTCTACATATACTCTAGCTCTATATTTAGTACAACTCTACATATAATCAAGTTCAACATATAGTCCAGCTCTACATAAATTCAAGTTCTACATATAGTCCAGCTCTACACATAGTCTAGCATTACATATAATCCAGCTCTACATAATATTCCAGCTATACATATATTCAAGTTCAACATATAGTCCGGCTATACATAAAGTCAAGTTCTACATATAATCCAGCTCTACATATCAACCAGCTCTACATAAAGTCAGGTTCTACATATATTCAAGCTATACATATAGTCCAGCTATACATATAGTCCAACTCTACATATAGTTTAGCTCTATATATAGTACAACTCTACATATAGTCCAGCTATACATATATTCCAGCTGTACATAAGTCCAGCTCTACATACAGTCCAGCTCTACATACAGTCCAGCTATACATATAGTCCAACTCTACATATAGTTTAGCTCTATATATAGTACAACTCTACATATATTCCAGCTATACATATATTCCAGCTGTACATAAAGTCCAGCTATACATATAGCCCAGCTCTACATATAGTCCAGCTCTACATAAAGTCCAGCTCTACATATAGTCCAGCTCTACATATATTCCAGTTCTACATATACTCCATCACTTCATATAGTCCATCGCTACATATAGTCTAGCTCTACATATAGTCTAGCTCTACATATAGTCCATCACTTCATATAGTAGTCTAGCTCTACATATAGACTAGCTCTACATATAGTCTAGCTCTATATTAAGTACAACTCTACATATAGTCAAGCTCTGCATATAGTCCAGCTCTACATATAGTGTAGCTCTACATATAGTCTAGCACTACATATAGTCCAGCTATACATATAGTCCATCACTACATATAGTAGTCTTTCTCTACATATAGTCTGGCTCTACATGTAGTCTAGCTCTACATATAGTCTAGCTCTATATTTAGTACAACTCTACATATAATCAAGTTCAACATATAGTCCAGCTCTACATAAAGTCAAGTTCTACATATAGTCCAGCTCTACACATAGTCTAGCGCTACATATAATCCAGCTCTACATAATATTTCAGCTATACATATATTCAAGTTCAACATATAGTCCGGCTATACATAAAGTCAAGTTCTACATATAATCCAGCTCTACATATCAACCAGCTCTACATAAAGTCAAGTTCTACATATAATCCAGCTCTACATATCAACTAGCTCAACATATGATCCAACTCTACATATAATCTAGCTCAACATATGATCCAGCTCTACATATATTCCAGCTATACATATAATCCAGCTCTACATAAATTCCAGTTTTACATATAATCCGGTTATACATATAGTCCAGCTCTAAATATAATCCAGTTCTACATATCGTCCAACTCTACATATATTCAAGCTCTACATATAATCAGCTCTACATATAATCCAGCTCTACATATAATCCAGCCCTACATATCGTCCAACTCTACATAAAGTCAGATTCTACATATAATCCAGCTATACATATAATCCTGCTGAACATATATTCCAGCTTTACATATAATCCGGCTATACATATAGTCCAGCTCTACATATAATCCAGCTCTATATATAATCCAGTTCTACATATAGTCCAGCTCTACATATAATCAGCTCTACATATATTCCAACTCTACGTATAATCTAGCTCTACATGTATTCCAATTCTACATATAATCCAGCTCTACATATAATCCAGCCCTACATATCGCCCAGCTCTACATAAAGTCAGGTTCTACATATAATCCGGCTCTCCATATAATCCAGCACTTCATATAGTCCAGCTTTACATATAGTCCAGCTCTACATATAATCCAGCTCTAAATATAATACAGCTCTACATATATTCAAGTTCTACATATAATCCAGATCTACATATATTCCAGTTCTACATATAGTCCAGCTTTACATATAGTCGAACTCTACATATAATCGAGCTCTACATATAATCTAGCTTTACATATAATCCAACTCTACATATAATCCAGCTCTACATATAAACCAGATCTACTTATATTCCAGTTCAACATATAATCCAGCTCTACATATAGTCCAGCTATACATATACTCCAGCTCTACATATAACCGAGCTCTACATATAATCTAGCTCTACATATATTCCAGTTCAACATATAATCCAGCTATACATATACTCCAGCTCTACATATAGTCTAGCTCTACATATAGTCCAGCTATACATATATTCACGTTCAACATATTCCAGTTCTACATATAGTCCAGCTCTAGATAAAGCTCTCGGGCCAATATGGAACACCAGGGCTAATATGACCAACAGCCCCACCTCTACCATACAATAACCTCTAAATATTGTATAAAATCATATAAAAAAAAATTAAAAATCGCTCTGTTTTTTTAGTAATTTTGATTTGAAGCAGTTTTTTACGGAAAAATCCAGAGAGAAAATAGTTCCCGTTTTTCGTTAGTATTTTTAGAATTTGGCGTTCGTCGAAATTTTTGCATTTGTAAATCCATACATCCGTCAAATGTGTACGTGGTGATATATGTTTCGATTCTATATATTAACTCAACTGAGTTCGAAAAATACGCGATTTGCTACTATAACTTGGGACATCAAAAAGGCTGAACATGGCCATGTTTACGACGTCACATATAATTATATGTTGTATTTACCGCAGAAAAATATATTGACGTTGGAAATAACTTCTAGTTTCATTATAAACTAATTATACCTCTGATTTCGAAAATAATTTAAAAGGTATATTACTCCTTTTTATCCCATTTTTCAGGAAGTACCTGGCGAAGTTCAACTAGGTGAGCAACTGCCACACCCCCATCCCTTATTTCATCCTAAAGGTGTCGATGGGGTTTAAATCGGCGATAGAGACAACCAGGGCATACTGACGATGTTTTGTAGTCGATGATGATGTTAGCAAGGCGAGGCCGCGCATTGTCATGTTTTGCCCCTGGGAACTGTTCAAAAAGGGCGTCACCACCAGTTTAGAGATGTCGTGTGCGGCGTTTATCTGGAGCTCACGGTCATAACAAGATGGCCCCAGGCCATTACACCTGTCTCCTACCATTGCCTGTGTTATAACGCTGGCATGAAATAACGTAGGCATGAAACGCCGAACACGACGTCGGACGCCGAACACGACGTCGGAATAGGCAAAAATCGGCATATCAGTCCACACAAATACACGCATACCAATACACGCATACCAATACACGCATACCAATACACGCATACCAATAATCTGAACATGTTTAGCCTTTACCGATCGTCTTCTCGCAATTATCACGCAAACGTAGAAATAACTGTTTTCTCAAAGCCAGCATGTATCAAATGGCCAGTTCCTGGTACACAATGTGTTTAAATAGGCATTTTGTTCGCTAATAATTCAACTGGCTTTGTTATTGTTATCGTACATGTTGCCGGTATGAGGTTTAACGCCATTTTCAACACAGTTTTAGATTATATATGGCATATCCAGTTTATATTGGTGGAGGAAGACCTCAGAAAAAAATCTGAGTAGAACCATCGTCCCTCCGCAAATAACTGGCAAACTTTCTCACATAAAGATTTTGAAGCGAGCGGAACTCGAACCTACGACCTTAGCGGTGCGAGGTAAGTGATCTTGAGATGGAGGACACTAAACTATTACAAATGACCCGCAATAGCGATAAGAGGTTATTCAGCAAAGCAACATTTAGGGTACATTGACTCGATACCGTCAATAACAACTTAAACAGACGTGTGACAATGTTGATACATTTTCATTGAACCTTATATCTGAAAACTGTGTATCTGCGTAGTGCAAATATGAAACTACATGTAGAATATTGCCTGTATGTGTGCAGAACCCCAGTTACGTTATATTCAGGAATGGCCAATGCCTCCAGTGAATAATATAAAGGCAACACATCATACTTCGCTCATTTGTGATCATATTTATGATGAGACTTACATAAAAAAATAGTTATCTATCTACCTACGATGTTATAAGTAACCACAGCGGTGGTCTAGAGGTAGAGCGCCCGCCACATATGCGGAAGGTCGTGGGTTTGATATCCGATCGGGTCATACCAAAGACTTAAAAAAGAGTACTATACTACTTTCTTGGCACGTAGCATTTAGAAGATATTTCTAAGTATGTCGGGAAAACCGTCTCAAGAAGACACCATCGCGATATTGCTGAATATTTTTGAAAGCGACGGTAAACACCAAATAAAAAAATCAAAGCAATTTTATAAAATATACATCATTATATAATTTACGTTTATTGACAATCACATTATTGCATAATCGATAACAAATTTAAAATCTCATAACCGGTATATGCTAAATGCACTGTTCAAAACAAACAAACTTTAAAAAACACTACATAGGTATTGTAATGCTAATATGTTCAACCACATTAAAAACAGTGTTCAGGAACTCACCAGTGTCCAGGCGTGGATGAGAGGTCCTGGCATCATTGCTTGTATATCTCGGGAGATTAAATTTTTAACAACGTATCCCGAGACGTGACTGACTCCGATTAGATAAAATAACTCAGTTTCATATTTAAAATACTTTTTCCTGCTTCGATGATTTTATAACGCGCGTATGGGTATTGAATCAAATCTAGATATTACATGACTGATAAACCAAGACAAAACTTACTTGTTTTCACACTTTATTTCAACAATTTAATCACTTTAAAACAAATTTTGATTTTGTTACATATGCGAACCGACGAACGTGATAGCAGATCTGAAATAAAACTATTCAATATTGTGTTAAGTATATTATACTAATTACACAATTAGGTGCAAAAATAAGCATACAGGCGAATTATCTGAAACTCCTAGCTGTGTGTACACTTCAATGATTCATATGTTCATATATAAAAAATCATCATCATTATTATTATTATTATTATTAGTTTTATTGTTATTATTATCGTTTTTATTATTATTATTATTTTTATTATTATTATTATTATTATCATTTTTCTTCTTGTGTGCAGAATTGGAGAGCATGAAAAACTATAGAAAACGTCCCTGAGCAGGGTTTACGACTAATGTGTGTTGAAATAACGTATTAACACGGTATAAATAGGGGCAGAGGAGTAAAGTTTTGTTTGTTGTTGCCGGGGCCGGTTAGTTCAGTCGGTAATATGTATATCTATGAATCCAGTTGTTGCGAGTTCGAATCCCCGCCCGGTCACTGTTCCCGTGGTGATTGATGCCATTGTCCTTCTCTCGTCATTTATTCAAGTTATCAGTTACTTGCGGAGAGGTGTGCTCGAGTAAGGGTAACCTTACAGGAACCCAGGAAAGAGTGGTTATGGTATTTGTTTGAAAATTACTCATCGGTAGATACTGTTTCATCAACTCTACAGCAGCAGGTCTTACACATGTACCATGGGTATAACATGTCTCTGAAAATTTACAAAATCCTACGAAATCTGTGCACAAATGGGAATTTATTTTATTGGAAATAGTGATACCCACTGGGAAAGTTATTGCAGTGCAAATGCTTTTTATCTCTTACCAAACAGAACTAATAGCCAAAGAAATTCGATGCATATTTTTTTAACCGGAAATCAAAACATATACTTATATACACTTGTGCCCGTATGTATGTGTAATGGGTTTATATATATATCGGAAGTGTATATATGGCTTTGATATCAAAATTCTACTCTCTTTATATGGTAAACATAAAATTATTTTAGAAATATTAACAACAGATTTTTTTTTAATTTCAAGAACTAAACGAGACATGTTGTTTAATATCGGAACTATGTATTGATGAGGGGATACGTATGTACGTTTATAATACATATACAATGTATATGTGTAAATAAAACGTACATTTACAAGACGCAGAATGTTTTGAGAAAAGTATCTCTTGCACAACGTATTTATAATAATAAAGAGAGACAGATACATAATAAACTTTTGTTAAACATTTGTTAAGATAAGTGTTAAGCAATGTCAGTTAAATACGATGGTGTTTTTGTTTTGTTACTTTTAGCATTTTCAAAAGCGCTTCTGAAATAATAAAATATAAATTGAATGATTATGACCATGATTTATGTTAACTTTATTTTAATTTTTGTTCATCTTTTCCTTATACTTCTTGGTAATTTAGTTTATTTTATTTATATTAAAATTTGTTGTTATGTTTAACATCGCTTTCAATAATGTATAGTTATATCACGATGGTGCCTACTAGAGACAGTATTTTGAGCGCTTCCACAATAGAGTATCATGACACATGACATACCTCACCCAGTCACATTATACTGACACCGGGCCGACCATACCTACAACTATCCTTTAAATGCTGAGCACCAAGTAAGGACGCTTCTAGTTCCATTTTTCAAGTATTTGGTATGACCCGACCGGGGATTGAACGTACGACCTTCCGCATGCGGGGCGGACGCTCTACCACTAGACCACCGCTGTGGTTAATTTATTTATATTCAAAGTTATGTTTGCATTAACCAACATGAGAACCTTTGTTATATGATTGCTTTATGTGGAATAGCTTTATGAATATTTTACTTACGATTAAATATGTTCAATTTTACATGATTATAAATGTGGACAATTTTATTATGTATGCATTTAATATGAGAATAATTTTATATGATTTATAAATTGTGAATCTTTTGTGAATATGTATTTTTATGATTTTATTATGTATTTGATTTATATGAGTATATCTTTATCCTATTTTATATGTGCAATTTGTGTATGAATTTATACAATTTTATTGTGTATGCTATTTATATATAAATATTGTCATTGATTTTATTTATATGTGCAATTCATTTGAATATATATTTTATAGCATTTAATTACCTAAGCAATTTTTTAGTTTATTTTATTATTATATGCGCAACACATATGAGTATCTATTTTATATAATTTATTATGTATGCAATTTACAAGAAAATACTTAAATGGTTTGATTTATTATGTGCAATTTATATGAGTATCTATTTTGTAGGGTTACATGATTTAAAAGGACTATATGATATACAATCTTTTATATGTACAATTTATATGAATATATGATTCATAACATTGATACGAGTATCTGTTTTATATGACTATCACGCTGTGCGTGCGTGCGTGCGTGCGTGCGTGCGTGTTTGTTTGTGGGTGGGTGGGTGGGTGTGTGTGGGTGTTTTCAGAGGCATCGTATCGAGCTGTGCATCGAACCCGCAATCTCTGGCGCGAACGGCCAGCACTCTATTCAATACACTGTCGACCCGCTTAAATCAATTCAACAACCATTCATCAAGGAATTATATAGCGTCCTTGCATTCATGAATGAAACATCATATTCTTTTAAACCGGTTACTATAGAAACAGAAGCATATTTATACATCGTACAATTAGCCAAGGAATTGCATAGAGACTCTATACAAGTCCTTGATTTAGCCCACACCGAAATTCACCGGCATTATTTTATATGTATATAATTATGTGCTCACCGAAATACACTTTTAACCAGTAAAGTTTGACACTGTTAAAGTATTTTTTTATTTGATTCATTGTCTTTACAAATAATTAAAACCATTTTGAATCATTGTATCATGTTTTATCTTTCATTATACATACGTCTTTAATAGAAACAGTGACTTAGTATTAAGTGTCACTGATAGAAAAATCACATTATTTCAAGATTCTGATATTTTATTTTTATTTTTTATTATTTGTCAAACTCAAATGACAGTAATTATTAAATTTAGAAATAAATATCAAAGTCGTGAATGTTATAAAAAAACGAATTGATCTGGCGTTGACTAGATCTATTTCAATGCATGATTGAGAGTAGAACTATATATTTGTAGTATTATAAAAAGTTACCTCCCTTACCTTGAAATCCTCCATTTATTAATGTATTGGGAATAATGAACGAGCGTTGATGTTAAGGTAAATTTTATGTTTAAAATACATTCTATCTGCTTATTTTATGTTATTTTAGTTCAGTAACTGCTTAAGCTATTGTAAATCAGGATTAAATTACTTATGGGAAATTAATTTTCTTATTTCTAATTTAAATGATCGAAATATGTCTAGCAATGACTTTATTCTTTCTAAGTTTCTTCCAAAACGCTTGTTTGTGCTGACTGAGCAAACTTTCTGAACCGCATCCTGTGCCACAGATCTCAGACTCTGATATATTAAGTTTGCCTATATAAAACGATGAACTAAAAACTAAACCAAAGACATTAACGTAAGTGATAAATATAAACAACAAACCATCAGAAACATTTCTGAAAAATTAATTTTCTCAAAAAGATTCATAAAATGTCGCAGTTATTGTGCATGGTACTGAGAATGAAGACTTGACATGCAAGAGTTGGATAAGAAAAATGTTAAAATATGTGAAACACAATGTCACAATCTGCAGTTCTGGATTGCTTATTAACCTGTCTTGTTCTTATTTAGGAGCATTGCCCGACAGAAAAGTTGATGATAAATGAAGTTATGAACACTACAGATTGCTTGAAATCAAATGCCCTTATAAGTACAGGAAATATAAGCCAACACAAATATCAAATAGTAATGATTTTTGTTTAGAAAATATAAATGGACAACTTTATTTAAGGAGAACACACAACTATTTCTATCAGGTCATTGGTCAGATGACATTGGCAGGTACTAAATGGTGTGATTTTGTGGTTTTCACAAATTGCGGCGTGCTTGTAGAAAGAATTTCATGGACAGTGTTGTTTGGACAACCCGCATGTTTCCAATACTAAACAAGTTTTACATCATTCATGCCTTGCAATACTTAATAGCCAGATGTGCAGAACAAAGTAATAATTAATCTCTGTGTACCCGGTAGATGACAACAAAGTTTACAAATTTGGTTTATCAGTCCAGCAATGGCTACTTTCTGTCAAAGATGTAGAATTTTTTTTACTTTTGTTATTGTTCTTTAAACATGAATTCTGAGATGAAAGATGCTTTGTGTATAGATCTTGAACATCCACTGTTGCTAATTGTTTACACTTTCCGAAAAAAGTGGAATATTAATAATAATTTATTACGACTGCGTATCCCTAAAACATGGGATTCATTAGAAATTGTGAAACTATCTGTGGATTGGGATAAAAACCTAGGAAATAATATATTATGAACTTAATTATGTTAGTTCAGCAATTAGCTTTACATTTAAAACTGTATGTAAGTTTATCAATAAACCTTTCTTTCAGAACTGTACTTGATTATGTTAGTTTATCAGTTAATCTGACATTCAGAACTGTACTTAATTATGTAGGTTCATTATTTAACCTTACATTCACAACTGTACTTGATTATGTTACTTTATCAATTAACCTTACATTGAGAACTGTACTTGATTATGTAAGTTTATCAATTAACTTTACATTTAGAACAGAACACATCTTGATTATGTAAGTTTATCAATTAACCTTACATTCAGAACTGTACTTGATTATGTTAGTTTATCAATTAACCTTACATTCAGAACTGTACTTGATTACTGGTATCTTAGTTTATCAATTAACCTTACCTTCAGAACTGTACTTGATTATGTAAGTTTATCAATTAACCTTACTTTCAGAACTGTACTTGATTATGTAAGTTTATCAATTAACCTTACATTTAGAACTGTACTTGATTACCGGTATGTTAGTTTATCAATTAACCTTACATTCAGAACTGTACTTGATTATGTAAGTTTATCAATGAACCTTACATTCAGAACAGTACTTGATTATGTAAGTTTATCAATTAACCTTACATTTAGAACTACTTGATTATGTAAGTTTATCAATTAACCTTACTTTCAGAACTGTACTTGATTATGTAAGTTTATCAATTAACCTTAAATTCAGAACAGTACTTGACTATGTAAGTTTATCAATTAACCATACATTCAGAACTGAACTCTCTTTAATGTAAATATCTTGCTGTGGAGAGAAATGTTCAACACCTTCAGAATTCCTTCAGATCATGTGACCAGCTTTGTCAATGTGGTGTACCGTATATGGGTTATTGAACTGAGCCTTGTCAAGAAGTCACAGAGTGCTGTTTTAAATTATCAATTTATAAACTAACCATATCACAAATATTGGAATATATACTAAACCATAAATTTATGCTGAAATTAACAAAATGTTGATTGCATTTTCATAAAACATCAACATTTACTTGTTTTACCCACAAGATATTTGAAATGGCTTTACACACTTTCATTTGGCATCTAGAGGTCTCCCGTAGACCACCCAACTAAGGAGAACATGTAACGGCCCCGGAACACATTTTGAACTCCTGCACGGCATTGGCAGCTATAAACACGTGGATAGCTCATTTGGCAAATGGAGGTTCATAACCCTTTGATATCTGAAAATCTGGATGGCCAAAGACATGATGAAGTTTTAACCTAAATCATTTTCAGATAATGGGTTTAGACTATTTTTTAAATATTTTTACACTGTCAACAGCTGATGCAGCACAATGACAGCAGAGTATGTGCCTACAGAGATTAACAATGCCGTGTCGATGAAAGAGGAGTATGAGAGACGGGAACTTCAACAACGACGCCACTACTTCCTGTTTTCACAGCTGCAGACATATTCAAGGGAACTTCCAGGGTAAGACAATGATCCAATATTCATTATAAATAAAATTATTTTAATGGGGTATGATGCCACTTTCAAGTTATTTATGTTAACTTGTTGAATTGTGGTGGAGGAAGACCCTTATTCTAGGTAGAATTTTTTGTGGGGTTTTAATGCCAATGTCAACACATTACAGATTATATATATGGCATAAAAGTTTTAAAGGAAGAGGAAAATCTAAGACTGAATTTGAGTAGAAACATTGTCTTTCTTCAAGTATCTTGCAAACATATCACAGTGTATTTAGCTAAGCTGGACTTAAACTTGTGACCCTAGAGGTAAGTGGTCTTATACAGCACCTTAGACCACTCATCAGGAAGGTCCCCTATATGTGAGTTAACTTGTGTGGTCAAAGTAGAACTTGAATCACTGACTTTAGCCATTTTTAAGGTGGAAAAAATTGAATGTGGTTTAATGCCATTTTCAACACATTTCAGGTTATATGGCATATCCAGTATTATTGGTGGAGGAAGACCTCAGAATGAATCTGAGTAGAACCATCGACCTTCTGCAAGTAAATGGCAAATGTTTTCGCATAAAGTTATTTTGTCAGATTGAGCGGAACTCGAACCTATGACCTTAGCTAAAAGAAGTAAGTAATCTTGAGATGGTGCCTTAGACCACTTAAATACTAGTCAGGCACGCATACATCATGATATTAATATGCAAAACTAACAGAATAAAGTTGAGAATATCATGCATACATATAAAATGATAAGCATGTCTTGTTTTCTCTATATCAGGAAGTATCAACAAAGGCTGCCGTATGACCTACTTTCAGGCCTGGCTAATGCACTGATTGATGGAACAGTGTTTCAGATAGTTCAGGGTCTGAGGGAAGTGCAACAATGGGAGGAGAGGGCCATGTTTCAGCAGAGGAGTAAACTTGTCTCTGATCATAAAGGTAAGTTACATGCAGCATTATTAGACATCTGTTGATAACACCCAGATTCAGTTGGTTCTTTCGAAGATTATATTAAAAGTAGCTCTGACATTTTTCATTAATTTGATCTCGACCAAATTATAATTGACCAGAAAAATATTACACATCATGTCAAATGCTAAAATATCAAATGTCACCATTTGGTACCATAACGGCAAATCTTGTTAGGCTTATTGCGCAGAAACATGAACTACAGAGTTGTTCTATTTTTACCATCAAATCAAGAAACTTTAGAACAGAATTGTTGTTTTTATTATTGATTGATTGAATATAAAGCATCATGTTTATGACGTTAAAAACTCACAGACGATCAGTTAAACTAACTTTTTACTGGGATCCTGGAGGTTAACCAGTACATGAGCACACCCATGTCCACTGGTAACTGATAACTTTCCCACTTGAATCAGCGGTGAGAGACAAATGGTAATGAGACACAATGTCATGTATCAATCATCACGGAAACCTGGCTGTGATTTAAACTTACGACCCTACAAGTGAGTCAAATGCACTATTTACTAAGCTAATCAGGCCTGGCACCAAGCCTAGAACAATGAGTTACAGAATTGTTTTATTAAACATGAACTATAGAATTGTTCTAATATTATTGCCCAGCCCAGAAACATAAACTATAGAATTCTTCTATTATTATTGTCCAGCCCAGAAACATGAACTATAGAATTGTTCTAATATTATTGCCCAGCCCAGAAACATAAACTATGGAATTCTTCTATTATTATTGTCCAGCCCAGAAACATAAACTATAGAATTGTTCTAATATTATTGCCCAGCCCAGAAACATAAACTATGGAATTCTTCTATCATTATTGTCCAGCCCAGAAACATGAACTACAGAAGAAACACAAGGAGATGTTACAGGAGTGTCAGGCCAAACCCCACAACTTCACACTGACAAAGACACAGATAGAGAGGGAAACAGAGGTAACATCAACGTTGTCAGTGTTGTCACTAGAGTCTGGAATGGTCGGGCATATCACACATGCATTCACACTTATATCCAGGCCTTCATTAATATATATATATATATATAAATCGAGGGGTTAGGGCTAGAACGTCGTAAGTCCAATTTTGGTCAAAAATGACATTTTGGTACAATATTATATTTTTTTTTCTGCTCTATCTTTGACTCCAGTATGGAGTATTATGTCATTCAATTAAAGATAAATATTGCATAAAAACCATATGTAGTAACTGCTTATCATCTACTTTGTGTTATGCCAGAACGTTGTAAGTATATTTTGTATAATGCCAGAATGATGCAAGTGTACTAAATGCAATGTGTCAAATATTTTGCGACAAAATGTAGTAAGTACATTTGCTGCATTTTAGAAAAACACAGTTTCATGTTTATCATGAAGTCATAATGAAGCAAGCATATTTAAGTCATTTTAAAATATACAAACATAGTTTATGTTTGTGGTAAGTGCACTCAATTTGTTTTGAAAAAATAATAAAGTTGGCATTTATTTGTGAAAAGTCGTAGCAAATGTATTTAGAAATTAATAGGGATATAATAACAGACAAGTCAAATACATTTGGAGGAAAAACAGTGAAACAGAGTGTAGACACCAGAATAAGATGTGGAAAATAAAGTTTAGATATAAGTGACAGAAATAAAGTAACAGATAGTGTAGTTCAGAATGGTGAGGCAATGTTTATTGCAATTAAGATTACAGATAAAATAAAATGTAGAGTGCGTGATCCAGTGGCAGAGCACCTAACCCGTGATTAGAGGGTCTTGGGTTTGATTTTGCCAAGGCTATGCATGGTGTCCTTGAACCAGACATTTTTATGCTGCCCAAAAAAAATTTTGGGTGGCATATAGTAATCGCAGCGTCCGTCCTTCCGTCTGTTCGTCCGTCCTTCCATCCGGTATTTCGTTTCTGGCCCGTAACTTTGTCATGCATAGATGGATTTTGTTGATACTTGCAACAAATGATCAACAGAAAATGACGACGTGTCGCGAGTAAGACCCACACTAGTACATCAAAGGTCAAGGTCACAATTTGAGTTTGTTTGATAACACTTTGAGTTTATGTGAGATTTCGTTTCTGGCCTGTAACTTTGTCATGCATAGATGAATTTTAATGATACTTGCTACAAATGATCAACATAACATCATGACATTTTGGGGGGCATGTGACACTTAACAGTGACATTTCTTGTTTTGCATATGCGTAGTACTGGTTCTACTCAGGAAGACTTGGAGCATGATTTGTCTAAGTTGTGACAACTTGTTTCACAATCGAAATAAAATAAATAAGTTTAAACTAAGATAAAATAGAAAATTATGTTAACAAAGACAATGATTGTGACAACTTAATGTCAAATAATGTTCTGGAAACACTGGAGCAATAACTCTAAGGAAACAAGAACAGTATACCAGCCAAAATAAGTTTACGGTACTAGAAAGAGTAAAAGGATAAGTTAAACACAGCCAGATAAAAGAGGAAAACATACGAAAGAAAATGAGAACATTTGGTCTGTATTATAAACATTCTTGTGGGACAATAGTGAAGGCTAAATAATTGCTGGACAGTAATTGTAAATGTAGATACAAATGCTACGAGAACTTATCACATGAATCCAGAGAAATATTTTAAAATCATACTCGAGTCTTGACTCATACAAACGCCAAAACATTTTATATGTGTCAATGTAATGGAAAACAAACCTGTAAAGATAAACTTCTATTCATTAAAAGAAGAGCTTGCTGTAGACCAAATTTCTGTGACAAAAAGCTATTCTTTCTCCAAATGCAGTTGATTTGGATGGCAAAAAGGTACAGCAGATGAAAATTAGATGGTTGCAATTCAGAAAATATGAGCCAAATAATATATATGTTAAGCATGATTTTGACCTAACTGCCTTTCATTGTAAGAAATCAAAGTCTCAAAAAAGCAGGTGTCTGTGACAGCTACATGACCACATTGTTGTAGTGAGAAATTAACCATATATAAAGCTAAATGAAATGACTTATTATCCCATCTGAATTCCATTCATATTTCTATGGCATCACAGCCTCCAAGAAGACACGAGATTGTCTTCCAGCTTCAGATATTTCAGAATTTTGAAAAACACACATAGATACATAGACATAGACTCTAGTGCAGAATAAATGTTATAAAAACAGTCAAAAATCTATTTTATTGATACGTATGTATATAACAACAACCTCTATGTTTATATCGTTATGAGTATTGCCACTTTTTGCATGAAAAATGTACTTGTTTTGGTTTTTGATCGTTAAATAAATCCTGATTTTTTTGTAGTAAGTACAGTTACGATATTTAATACACTAACAATTACTATTGTGGTGTTATGCCAGTATATTGTAAGTACATAAACATCATTTAAGAATAGATTTTTGTGCAATGCTTTAACCTGCCAAAACGTAGTAATTACATATACGCCAATACAGTTCTAATGAAATAGCTGTTTTTACTAATGCCAGAATGAAGTAAGATAAATAAGATAAAAGTGATTTTTTCTGCTAATCTCTAATATTATCATTTCATATTTTCTGTATGTATTTTTAATATCATAATCTATCATTATGCCAATTTTTATTACTGTACTATTTTCTGTTTTAAAACTGTGCATTCCAAAAACTTTGTTTTGCTTTTTCTGTTTCATAAAAAATGCACTTACTAGGTTCTAACCCTAACCGCTCCAAATAGAGAATGCAATGTTAGTGTCTGATATTATCAACTTTATTAGGTGAGGCTTAGAAAAACAACTAGTACGCGGCTCTGCCAGAATGGACGGGCATATCAGACATGCATTCACACTTCTATTCAGACCTTCAGTAATATATATTTAAAATACAGAAACTTGTACACATCCAATGTTTAACTTTTTATTATAATGTGCTGTCATCAAACTTGATGACTAGATAATTTAATATCCTGTCTTAACAAATAAATTGATTAACTGTTTTCTGAGAATAGCGTAATGTCGTACCAACACCTGCAGTTCTTCAGCATGTGAATTTTATCTCCTTGGATGAGATAGAAATATCTCACACACGTGAAATGGTAGATATACTTTACCCAGAATACAAGAATAAATATATGTGTACATGACTTGCTATGCAGGTTTTACATGTTGTTTCGGACATGCTGTCAGAGAGAGGCAGTAATTAGTGATCAACTTTTGTGTCATTATTCTCAATCATGCTGATATCAATCAGTTACAGCTTTTCTTCTTGATAACTGACAGCCCTGTGTGCTGTGTGGGTGAGTGATCTAGTGTGCTGTATCAAAAGTGGGGATCCATGGCTTTGAGCCCAGCTTGAACTATACACTTTATGTACGATAATTACCTGTAACATGTGGTGAAGGATGATGGTTCAATCTGGAGTCATTTTGAGATCTTTCTCCACCAATATGATTGGATGCCATGTATAGAACTTGTAATGTGCTGAATATTGCATTAAAACCCATTAATAATGGTTATATTAATTTCTAAATATCAAATTCATAACCACACAACTACATTTCCAATATACATGTAATGATAAACATTTAAAAAAAAAAGCATATAAAATAATTGATAACACAGTTTTCAAAATTGATGGACAAAAATACTGTAGCTTCTTTCTCAAGTCTGAATGTTCCCAAAGTTCTGTGGAAGTATGGCAGTTTTACTTTGCGCCATATATAGCTGTGATTATAGTGGTGCTTACTTGCTTGATCTCGCCTGACCATATAATTACTGTTTGAGTTACCTGCCCTTGAATTGTCTTTTGATTTATTTGGTTGTGTGTATGCATCGTACACAGAATTTATGTAACGATAACCATGGTGGCAAAAGGATTTTAGCAGGGTTTATCTGGGGTCTGTAGAGAGAAAATTCTAAGTCCCTGCTATGTCTCGGCCTGGGGAGGAAGGGAGTTGTTACAATTGACTGGTGCTTAACAGTTTCTGACAATAAACAATAAAGATTTGTTGGACAGAAATACTGTAATTTTTTTGATTAACCTAAATTATTTGTGTACATTCAGACCATTTATGTATTCAATATTATCTGTGACAGTGTTACAGTTCCTTGTACTGAATTTCAGTGTCATGTCCATATCTTTTACAAACAAAACCATTTTTCCTGATCCATGTTCTATGACTATTTTACAACAGACGACAGGCAAGCGTACAGATGAGGAAGTGAGGAAGAAGGACCAGAAGATTATCATGGAGCTGGACCAGAAGGTGATGGACCAACAGTCGACACTCGAGAAGGCGGGAGTACCGGGCTTCTTTGTCACTAATAAACCACAAGACATAAGGGTGCAGATGTACCTGCTTGACTTTATATGTAGACTATCACTGTTAGAAATGCCCAGCTGATTGGAGATGTTTGAATGTGGAAAACATAGCAAAAGTGAAGTCTGTATATGAGTGCAGATGTACATGTTTGTTTTCATGCCCCCGCATGGAAGACTGGTGAAGAGGTTTCATTGTTACTTCTGTCCATTTGTTCATCAGTCTGTTCTTTCATGCGTATGAGAATTGGTTTCTGTTTAATGATTTCTGGAGGGTTCTATTTATTTCATGTGTACCTGTATAGTAAAATACAGTTCAAAGATTGATATTTGTCAACGTCGATCATGGGGCATTATGGCCCCTTTTTCAATATAATTTTCTGATCAGTAGCAGGGGCATTTGTGTTGACACATTTCTTGTTGTGTAAATACTGTCACAGTTACAAATAGTTAGCTGATTGGAGATGACAGGTGGCTTACTGCTCAAGTGCATTAGTTTTCACTTTAACCCTGAACATGGCATCTTGAAACGTTGATTGCTTAAGAAGACGAGTACATACTAAGCCTCGCATATCAAGTTTCACTTCAGATGATTGTGTATAAAAGAAAACAGTGACTTTGTTGTGACTGATTGTTTTGACAGAGCCCGTGTGGTTCAGTCTAAGAATAGAATCACTGTCGATCTCTGCAGGGGGTAGGAATCGTCTGAATGGGTGTCATGTTCATTTTATCATTTTTTGTCATGTTCACTATTGTGGTTAAATTATCAACCCCTTTGTGGTTCCAGGGAGCCATGAGTTATGGCAATAATAGGATCACTGTGGCTTATGCATGTCGTAAGAAGCGACAAATTGTGTAATACGATAGAATTTGCTGAAACTCTGCAGTTCTGCAGGTATCAAGGTTCTAGGTTCATTCTGCATATTCATTTGTTGATGTATTTTTTTTAATCTGTATGTTAAATTGTTGTTTTTGTACATGCAGTGTGAACGTGGAATCTTCCTTCCTGTTGGCGTCGAATAACCTATAATGTGTTGGTATGCCATAAAACCCTATTCATTCATTCATTCATTCATTCATTCATTCATTCATTCATTCATTGTTTTGACAGTTAACATATGATAAAGTGACATCTCACATCATGATTAGTAATGATCAATCAATGGAAACTGTCTTGTCAATTTTCAAATGACAGTTGTGTACATATATGTACATTAAATTATTTTACCTAATTTGAATAAACCAATTATTGTGAGAATAGGTAAAAACCAACTGCTCTACTGTTGTCAGTGCCGTGCACCATGTACAAATAAAGTAGAGATCTCTAACTTGTTATGCAAGGCATAGTTATCAATACCGGTAACAGCTAACATAATATTATGTTTTTTTAACATGACAGTTGAAATCGCAAATGTATGCTTAAAAAATGTAACTATAATGTGCACTGGCAAATTCACTTAGAATCAAATTATAAAATTAAATCATTTACCTGATAGAGAATTATTTATGGAAATATCAACTGAGGTTTAATCAAATTAAAGGTGCTATGATATTGGTAATTATTAGATTTGTACATTTTTCACAACACATATTACATATATACAATGAACTTTAATGCACTCACTTATTTGAGATAATGTAATTGCACCAATTGTAATTTAATGCAAGTTCAAGAATAGATTAAAATCATTATACTTCCGCAAAGAAACTTTTGAGAGGGAGTATGTTGGTCAGTCGGTGTGCCAGTCTGTTGTCAAGTAAATTAAACTACTTTAACAGTTTCAAGGCGATTAACTGGAAACTTTGCAAATTTTGTGACTTCTTGCAGAGTTATTGCCCTTACACTTTATTTTCTTGCTGAGTGAACTATTTCCACAGTTTTAAGGCAATTGATTTTAAACTTTGCATACATGATCAACTTCATAATGCAGATGTGGCCTATGCAAATTTAATTAAGCTGACTTACTAACCTGCAGAGTTGCTACCCTTGCATTTAGTAAAATTGCTGCATTTACCATATTCCAATTCTTGTTTTTTACAATTAAATGAAATGATTTTAATTTATTGGATTAATTGTAGATGATTTAGGTGTATTGTTTTGTTGACTTCTGCTATGTGAACACAATGATTGTTTGTGGAAATGTTATTTACTAGTACATAAAATAAATTATTAACAACCTACATGTTCTATACCACACGGACTGAAATCTGTAATTTGTGGATGTGAAATGTGGGTTTAATCAGTTACATTGAATTATAAATAATGTAAATACTGATTGATCATACATGTACTTGTTGGACACAGATAAATACATTATGCTTCTTTGTTTCTTTATTGCTGTAAATGTGATTAGAATAAAAACATGATCAATTTGAATGAATTGTAACTTCTTTTATTAATGATATTATTGCTGGTTATAAACTTTATCGTATTAAATTACGGTTGTGGCCATGACGTCTTATAGAGATGTATATGCATAATAATAATAATAATAATACCTGGTGATGTGGGTTATATTTGATGGGTAAACAGAACACATACATGTATATACACACATATATATACACACATACATGTATACACACCCACAAGTAGATCCACTCCTGTTAAAAAAAAATACTAAAATTGGATAGAAATGAATGTGAAGCTTCCACCTAAAAGAGAAGTGTATGAACATAATCATGGGTCCCGTGGAAGATTGATTTATTCTCTCATTAAATAAAGACTTTATTATTATTATCATCAATATTATCAGTATGAAAAGCTTTTAATATCAATCCTTGGTAATAAAAACTAAATGGAATCATGTAACTTGTGGGATTTTAAATATAGCAACAAAAAGCACAGTATAGGTGAAAATAATAACTATTTAATGTAGAATTTTTAGAAATAAAAATCTGAAATACATGAAGAAATAAACATTCTTTATCACAGAACTGCTCTTCTCTCGCAGATACACAAATATGAATACATGTAATAAATACTGCAGTTATAATAATACTTCAACTTCCATAGTTACATTTTATAGTTATAACTTCCATAATACATTTAGTTATGAAATAACTACTTTAATACATTTACTTAAGAAAAACGTCCATAAATACATTTACTTTTGAATGAACTTATAATACATAATTACATTTAGTTTATAAACAGATAACTGTAGAAATGACTTCATTGGTATTTGATATGCTAATTATATGAAACAAACTCTTGTCTAACTCTGTTAAGTTTTTTATGTTTTACATGACACTACTATAAAACATGTGAACATTTTGACTAAGTTGATGAATACATGTGTTTCTTTGAAAGTACCTTAGTCTTCAATAACATGTATTATCTTGTTGTTTTTGTTGATTGTTTGGGGGTATGGGTGGGGAAGGGGGAGTGAGGTGGCGGGGTATACTATTTCATTTTAGCTTGATTGTGAAGAAAGCTTATATGAATTGATCTCAAGTCTGTTTCCTAGGTAGCACCAGTAATGTTGTTTCTTCAGATGCTATTAGGTCATATCTCACATCGAACCAAGGATGTCTGGCATGAGGGGCTAAAACTCCAACTACTGCATTACCATCTCGCTCCCTTTCCTTATAATAATGAAATTCAAAGATTTATTTAAATTTACTTAAAATAATTTCTTTTATATAAATCTATACAATGTATCTAAATATGGCATCAAGCATTTCGTGCAAAAGACCAATTAGTAAAAAAACTGTCATGTGATGGTGTTCAAACGAATGAAAGGAATGTTTTAATTAATGCATTCTCTTCACATTTATCTTATTTAAATACAAAATAAAGGGCAATATTTGATTGTTAAAAGGCTATGATATGCCAGTTATATACCTATATCTGCAAGTTGTAAAGATCTATGAAATAATATAAATACGTTACTAAAACAGATTGCAAGAATACATTGCAAGAATACGTTACCATAATACGTTACTATGTGATGTTTGTATTCATCTTCTATTACAGCAGAATTAACCAGGTTAAACAAATTTTTTGAGAACTTTTCATCTAAAATATTATCATTATTATAATTAACCTCCCTTTAGCAACCATTTAAAAGTATACTAACAAAATTGTCCTCTTATGACAGGTTGTTACAAAATATCATTAACTCCATTTAAATGGAATAGATAAAATTTGGTTGCTTGAAACTGCTTGAAACGTGAGAGTTAATCTGCTGATATGATTAATAAGAAATAATATTCATGTAAAAGTGGAAAGTAATGTGTTTCCTTTGTTTTAAATAATGAAAAATATACAATACATTAAAAGCCAGTCTTCCGACTATATTGTGTATTTTTTTAATCAGTTATTAAAAGTGCTAAAATACTTTTATAGAAAAATGCATTATTACGTTGAAAACTGAAAACAAATATTCTTTTTCATGTAATTGTTCATTTATAAATGCATAGGCAACAGAGAAATACACACAATGTCACAGTGATAATATACTTCCCAGGGAATATTATAAACAATATTTGTGAAGTTGCTCTCTTTACTGTTTGAAAATGTGTCATAAATAATACTTGTTTAATGAAAATAAATGCAATTTGCGTATCAACAAATAAAACAACATTATTAATGTAACAAGAAAATAAACAAAATGAATGAATTATGATCACACACATGCATCCAGATATAGGACATTCTATAAACTTATTTCCAAAGTGATTTCTCATTAATTGTAAAACGAAACTTTCACAAACAAGTTTATTTGTTTTGTTAGGTTGTATCAATGGGATAAAAATACATTTAAATGTTGATTTCAACTCATTTATCAAAACTATGACCAACATAGAAATATAGGATATGTAACTGATAAATATGTGAATCAGCTGGGCTACTTTTTTTTATCCCTCTCTCATCTTTTAATACAAGTGATGCATCACATATACTGTGAAATGTTGTTTATACAGTGACATATCTACATATCTGTTATTAAGTCACTGGTTTATATTTATAAAATGTGATGATTTTCAAATCTCTCAGGATATTAGCATTAGTTTTATGTTGTTGTTGTTTTTAAGTAAATTGTTTTGGCCAGTAGAATTGTCCATCATGAAGCCATGAATTAACTCTCTATCATTATTCAGGGATAAAAACGAAACCACAAGTTACCAATATACTTTTAAACAGGAGCATTTGGAACAAAGTTCTATAACGAACTTTGGTTACAGACTTATGTATTTCTGCTGTTCCCACTGGTCAAGTAACGTCCATCCATAAAAAGTAATGGCTTCAAACATTGATTACGTATGATGTTTACGTCAATTTCATCTAATTTTAAAAAAAAAGTGATGTAATATGGGGAAATTTCCTATTTAAGAAATATGTACAACATAAATTTATAAGTCGTAATAATAAAACAGTTGCTGTCTGGTGATATCAGTGAATATCAAAATCTGTGGACCTGGTCTATGAGATATTCACTTTGGTTTTCAGGTATGGTGAATATCACATACCAGTACATCAGGTCAATAGACTTTGGTTTTACCTCATCACCAGACAACAACTGTAAGGTATGTTATTACTAAGGCATGTTGTTCACAACAAAGGTGTATTACAAAGATCTTACTTTGGCTGTCTGTTACCCAATGGTGCCCATAGCTACAGTGTAATAGCAACGTCATCAGCACGAATCGGAAGTTAGCAACAAAATAATTTCTTATAGAATTCATGTATCCATTGCTAGCAAGACATTAAGGTTTATAAGCAACTTATATATGTTGTTAGCAAATAAATATATTGTTTAAACTCTAATAACATATTTAAAGACAGTAAGTAACATAATTGCGTTGTAAGCAACACTACTGTCTGTGCCCAAGTATAATTCTGTTGTGCCTTGGACAGTGTGTTTTTAGCATTAATTTGAATTGTTAGCAACATTGCAACATATCTGAATTGTTAACAGCAACACTCGATACTGGAGGCGTCCAATAACAATTCCATTATGCCGTCAGCATTGTCTGTAGAAAGTTGTCGTATGTGATACGACCATTCATGCTGTGGTCGAACTCCGTGAGTATATGGTAGAAATCTTCATTGGTGAAAGGAATGTTGCATATCTTGAGGGCCTTTTTGAAATCCTGGGGTGACAGGAAACCCTTTTGACTCTGGTCCAATTTCCTAAAAGCCCGACGAAGGGTGCGATGTTCTTTGAATAACTGTAACAATTTAAGAATGGTTTTGTTACAAAAATGAAACACTTGTGATGGTAGATTATGATCAAGAGTTTATATTAAAGGGACACAGCAATGTTTGAAATGATTTTACCCATGGTCGCACATAAAATCAGTGTTTATATATTTATTTCAAGTTATTACAATCAAGCACGTCTTGTTTAATACATATATTTATAAAATTAGTGGTTTCACAATTTGAAAATATAAGAACAAAAAAATTAAAAGTATAAATTTATGTTCTCTTGAAATCTATTTTTTTATATCATACCAGTTAAAACTGATGAAATTAAGACACATTTCATTTATTATTTGCCAGAATGGTCACACACGAGTAAAATAGGATACTTTTCGATTATTTTATATGGTTGTGCCCCTATTAAGGGTCTACATACATACTTGGTTTGTTTGATTTGATTATTTGTATCGTGTAGAAACACAATTTTCGTGTCTAGTGAAAAATTATTTGAGAAAATTTATACAGAGTGTCCCTTTAAAATAGTAAGTTGAACATATGCTGTCATGTGATGATGTATGGCAATTCATGTTGTACATCTTTAGAAAAAAATATAATTATGATTTATGCTATATAATTATTTATGTTTATAATTATAAGACAAAATAATGCTAATGAACTTTGAATGCTAATTGTAAAATACATGTAAAAATGAATGAATGAATAAAATAAAGTGAATAAAATAGATTATACACATTTCAAAATTTAAGAATTAAATCAAAACATATAGCTATACACAAAACATGCACAAAGAACTATACACAACATATGTTTCTACACAATCGTGGTTTGATATGATACAGGGAATAAATCATTGATCATGCAAAAGGTACAGGTATATTAATTAAGGCTACAAATGTGTATATTTCTCGGCAGAGTCCATAGATACAAAATGTTGCTACTGAAAACTGTAAATAAACACAGAATAGTTTAGTAGTCAAAACTGAATCCTACAAAATAATACTAAGATGAAAAATCTATTAACCTAACGTCGCTAATTGTAAAAGAGGGAGACTAGATAATGAACCAGAACTATGCTAATCACAACGAAACATGGGATCTAAAGGTCATTGCTTGTGCAACCGTGCGGTATACATCTATTCATTGCTACCCAGGCCAATTTACATTTATTATAATTGAATATGTCATATGAATCACATAAAAAAGTAAAAAGTTTAAGTATTGTTAACTTCGTGGAAACCCAGACCATGAATGCGTCTACCCGATTATGTCTAATGTAAAATAACTTATAAATATATAAAAAAGACAATTATTTTTATATGAAATGCAAGTGTCCACCACACCGTGCATTGTGGAATTTCTATATAAAACGCGAGTATCTACCACACCGTGCATTGTGGAATTTCTATATAAACGCGAGTATCCACCACACCGTGCATTGTGGAATTTCTATATAAACGCGAGTATCCACCACACCGTGCACTGTGGAATTTCTATATAAAACGCGAGTATCCACCACACCGTGCATTGTGGAATTTCTATATAAACGCGAGTATCCACCACACCGTGCATTGGGGAATTTCTATATAAACGCGAGTATCCAACACACCGTGCATTGTGGAATTTCTATATAAAACGCGAGTATCCACCACACCATGCATTGTGGAATTTCTATATAAACGCGAGTATCCACCACACCACGCACTGTGGAATTTCTATATAAAACACGAGTATCCACCACACCGTGCATTGTTGAATTTCTATATAAACGCGAGTATCCACCACACCGTGCACTGGAATTTCTATATAAAACGCGAGTATCCACCACATCGTGCATTGTGGAATTTCTATATAAACGCGAGTATCCACCACACTGTGCACTGTGGAATATCTATATAAAACGCGAGTATACACCACACCGTGCACTGTGGAATTTCTATATAAAACGCGAGTATCCACCACACCGTGCATTGAGGAATTTCTATATAAACGCGAGTATCCACAACCCCGTGCACTGTGGAATTTCTATATAAAACGCGAGTATCCACCACACCGAGCATTGTGGAATTTCTATATAAACGCGAGTATCCACCACACCGTGCACTGTGGAATTTCTATATAAAACGCGAGTATCCACCACACCGTGCATTGTGGAATTTCTATATAAACGCGAGTATCCACCACACCGTGCACTGTGGAATTTCTATATAAAACGCGAGTATCCACAACACCGTGCACTGTGGAATTTCTATATAAAATGCGAGTATCCACCACACCGTGCACTGTGGAATTTCTATATAAAACGCGAGTATCCACCACACCGTGCACTGTGGAATTTCTATATAAAACGCGAGTATCCGCCACACCTTTGCACTGTGGAATTTATATATAAAACGCGAGTATCCACCACACTGTGGAATTTCTATATAAAACGCGAGTATCCACCACACCGTGCACTGTGGAATTTCTATATAAAACGCGAGTATCCACCACACCGTGCACTGTGGAATTTCTATATAAAACGCGAGTATCCACCACTTGTGCATTGTGGAATTTCTATATAAAACGCGAGTGTCCACCACACCGCGCATTGTGGAATTTCTATATAAAACGCGAGTGTCCACCACACCGTGCATTGTGGAATTTCTATATAAGAACGCGAGTATCCACAACACCGTGCATTGTGGAATTTCGAAGTACAACACTTTCAAGAACATTCTATCACTCGATCACGCAGTATGTCTAATGAAGTATAATTAAAATGGCAAAATATAAATTTTTGACACGCCAAAAGAATGTCTAGATCGTGCGTAAGCCTTCAGTTCATGCATGCAATATCAACTACAATACACTTACATTTAAGAATGCATGTACGTGTATACCTTAACTTTTGATCGTTTAGAGATATTGTGTAACATTTATTTTGCCCACTCATTGAATTTACAAAACCTTCACAATATCGGTGCATGCAATTTCGTGCATTACATGCATTGTCGTGCAGTACATACATTGTCGTGCCGAATCATAAAAAAATATGAAGCGTTTAAATCCATGACTTTAACTGTTGTATAATTCAGTAAAATCACTAAACGAAGATTCATAAAAGTTAGAATACATTTAATTCTAATAGCAGTTCGAAATATAGATGGTCACGGCACCAGCGTGTTCACGTAAGCTAAAGTTGTCAAATACGTATTCATCAAATTGAAATTAAATTCTATAATTTTTAAAAAGATTTTTTTTTTTTTTTGGTCTGATTTTATTGATTAACTTTAGAAGTCTATCAAATAAAAACACAAAGCTGAAATGAAGAAACACTTTACAATGACACATGCACATGCAAACAATTAGAAATGTGTCCCTTGAACAAGGATGCTCCAGCTATATTCATAAATGTTTTCAAAAATTAAATTGGAAAAGGCCCATAAATCCTGTAAAATTTGACCGACATTGACGAATTTCGAACTTGACCTGCATTTATATTCATAAAAGCTACACACCAAATATTGACTACGTACGTAGACACTTTCAAAAGTTATTCATCGGAATCCATTTTGACGGACGGCCAGGGGCAACACTAAATGCCCCTTCACCACTCTTCGAATGGCGGGCGCATAAAAACAATAAAGCTAACGGGCGAATACACTCGATGGGTACAAAAACACGAGGGGTGTCACCTTTTTACGCAATGTTTCTATGACAACGTGTACAGTTACTGGTCCATTGACGTCTTCATTTGATGGCTGTGAGGTCAAAATAAGATACTATTTGTGTAAATTTTACATTATTAATTTGTTATAATTCGCGTAGTAGTTCGATTTCGAATGGTCCTTTTTTCAAACTGGCCGATTTTGTTTGGGTGTTTCGTTTGTGTGTTTAGCGTTATTCTTATGTCATCTGGGCGAACAAACGATCCTATCATGGATGGTTGACAGACCTCGAGCACACCTTTCTCCGCAAATAACTGATAACTTTCCCAGTTGAATCAGTGGTGAGAGACGAATTTTAATGAAACGCAATGCCGTAAATCAATCTTCAAATAAATAGTATACTGTAGCCGAGCGGGGATTCGAACTTAACCCCAAAAGTGATAGACGCGCAACCGACTGTGCTAACCGGTTTGTAAAACAGACATGTGCAGTGTACATTGTAGCGATCTATAAGTGTACCATCAATACGAGTATATATAATAATTCAGTAAAAACCTTACTTCACCTAACGTTTGGGTGCGAAATACTTGCAGAACATACAGCGGCAACATTTGGAGCAAGAGACAGTTGCTATAAGTATGTTAACTTGAACATACAGTTAAATTGAGAATACATGTATCGGAATAGTATTTTCTATAGATATTTATTTACAACGTTTTTTTCCAAAGTTGTGCCCAAAGTTTTGTCACCAAACGTTTCGTGAATTTACACCCGTATTGAATTTGTAAATTGTGAACCTTGCAAATGGAGTCTAACTGAATCCCCTACTCGAAAAAAACATGAAAAGAATAATGCGTAACAGCGAGTTTGCCACATATATTTCTTCCATAAGCCCGTATCTTTTATTAAATAGGAAGAGTTTGAAAAATCCTGTTTGCACGTTTCTAAGGTTGTGTAAACACGCTTAAAAACGTTTCCAGAATAAGTTACCATGTTAATACGGAAATTGCATTGGGTTTCCTATAAAGTTTAGCGCATTGGTTTCGGAAGCAGAGATGCCGACTCCAAAGTATCAGAAATCAATAAAGTGATAAAGCATGTTAGAATATGAAACATGTTTATGTTATATGGCGTTATTCGAAGAATAATATCCGGTTATAACTTATTATATAATATATATTATATTAACTATTGCATGTTGCTCTACTTCCAGAACTCCTCAGTGGCGAGTTCAGCTCCTGCATGGCAATATAGAAACACACAACCGTTTATGAAACATTTAAAAACAAGTACGACAGAAATGTTGTTTAGTTTTTAAAATTCAAATACAAACCTGGTAAATGACATTTTGAATATTAAAATAACAACATCCTTACTAAAACAACGTTTTCAATATAAACTGACCACTATAAAACAAAGTTAAAATTGCAATGACAATATTTTTCCATCAGGAATTACCGAAAATTCTATGATATCAACCGGCAAAGGGCATTGGTATGACATCAGTTTATGAATATATCCCAAAATCAAACATGGACGACATTTCAACTTTAGCTGAGAACTTTATATGTATGTGATTTGAATTCAAAATGTTTTGTTGCTTCACACCACGTGTATTGTTGAACTAAAGATAAGAAATATGAGCTTTAGATATTGTAATTAACTTCTTTGTTGTACATGTATATTGTTTTGTATTTAGTATTTTGTGCACTTGTAAAGTTTGTCATATAAAATATAAAAGAAATACATAGCACGTCAGTTTATCGTTTGCTAAAGAAAGTGTTTGCACTTGTGAATATCCAAACCGGCAATGGAACTTGGTTACAATTCTATATCTTTAAAATACAGTGGTCACTATATATTTTATCATTATTAAATATGGAACACACATGGATGGAAATTGATTACCTAGGGAGAACATTAAAATTTCGTGGACAAGAATCTGTATTATGTCAATGTAATTAAATGTATCCTAGACTTAAATGAAAATGTCATATAGAAACAAATGTGTCACCTTGTATGTCATTTTGACCCCTGAGGTTAGTGTCCCTCTGTTTCAGCAATGAGAAATGTTAATCTCACCAATTTTATTTTCCTTTCAGTTTCCATAATAAATGCGTTAAATAAGTCAAAGTAACCTACATGTACTCTGTTTGATGACCAAAAACATACCGATAGTTAACTTACACTTTATTGTAATCATTTGCCAATTTAACATTTTCATCCAATCAGAAATATATGTCCTGAACACCACTATATTTTTCCAACATATCCATATCTTTATTACAATGGTGGTAGCTGACCTTTAGTTCCATATACCCGTGTAAAAATAGCACTATCACCAATCACCAAACCTGTTTAACCTGGGCTGCTTTCAGTTCGGTTAAACGTTTGCTAACGTTAGCTAACATATTTTCCTTGACACTGGCCCAACTTCAAATTAGTACGCAGTACGCAATAATTTTATGAAAAGAACCAGACAGGAAAATATGTGTTTGTTGTTTAACGGTACTGAATGCAGGGGCTGTTCTGTCCCATAAACCTTAATATAAAACTACCTGTGCAATCGGTGCTCGTGTTATCAGTCGCCGTACTCGCATACCCTTGGTGTGCAACTATTTAAGTATTTTATACCATCTCCATCAAACCAGCATCAGTATTACAGTGACAAGTAAAATGTGTAATTTGTAAATATAGGGATACAACTAATAAATATTAAATTTCATGATTAATTGACGAAAAATGAACTATTTACTGATATGCATAGATATGTTATAATATTTCATTGACTATTTTTTTGGTCAGACGGGGTTAACATATTTAATGGAGGTTCAAGACAGTAACTTCAAAATAATTGCTGAATGTACTGTCATTTAGCAAACTTTCGGAAATTCTTGAGGGACTGGACCCCTGCCCCACCTGCATTGGTCAGTGCATTTGCATATTGCCAGATGGCAAGCAGAGCACTTTAAGCAACATTATTTGTAGATGTAAAAACCCAGCCTGATACGACATAAGCTGGTATGCTTGTTTGGCAACAGCATGAAGTGACACGGTTGAAGTATATAGCGCTGACGATAAAGTCGTAATGTGTGTTGCCATTAAGAGTAATTAATCCACGTGCATAAAGGTAGGTTGCGACCTTCTTTACATGTCAAAACTGTTATACTAAATGTTTGGATATTTTGGACAAAAAATATATTATCATATTCAAAGCGCAAATGACTTACCTACTCATTTTATCTTTTATATAAATCCTTAAATTCCAAATTTATAGTTATGAAAAAAATAATCAAATGATGATTTAATACAAAGCCAATTGCGTTTGATAGTTTTCCTTTTTATTAATACTTTAGAATGATCGGTTGCCCTAACGCCGTATGATCGGATTTGTTTGATTTGATATATCAGGCTCGAGTTTCACCAATATTTTCTCAGCTAGGTCGGTACCTAAAAGCTTACAGTGCAAATAATTGTGTCGGATCTATTCTCGGTAGTAATATTTAAATCATGATACATTTCTTACCCCAGTTCCACTAAACATCTCAAATTCAGATTTTCCTTAACTCAGAATATTGAAATGTTATTACCTTATTTACATTGGTTATTTTGTACGACATCCTTTACCAATGAATCAACATTTGCTCTAACTTCAAATCTGTGTGTTTATTTAATGTCTAAAGAGTTTAATTTATCATTTAGAGAATTTAAGACTTTAGGGTTGAGGAAAATATCAGCTTGATACGTTTAGTAAAACTTAGCTAAGTTAATCTTGAGGAAACACGATCCGGAATAATAATTAAAGTTTGAAACTCCGAGGAATGATTTGGACAACAAGACTAAGTACAGTAGAACTTCGTTGGCTCGTACATGGATGGCTCGAACACTACATATGTGTCGAAATACTTATTTGGTCCCGGACAAATGCCTATTTCGATGTATACCCACGTATATGTATGGTATGATTTTGGACAATGTTTCGCTCGAACAACCCTTAACTCGAACTATTTTGTCAAGTCCGTCGGGTTCGAGCCAGCGAAGTTCAACTGTATATAGAATATATTGAAAATTCAAATTAATCCAATTATTTTAACAGGCATATCACAAATTTAATTGTGCATACAACTCAATGTTAGGTTATCCACACAACATAACGCAAGTTACGCAACACAACCTGTTAACACCACACACATGATGTATTTTATTAATTAGCTTCATGGCAACATTTGAAACAACAAGACACAACTTGACAACTTACTGAAATGCTTGAGTAACTTATTCTTCCTACAAATACACGAGTATTATATAACAACGTTGTTACGAAACATAGAAGTGTCCCCCACTTCCTCTATTCTTATCCTTAAATAATGTCTGAACTGACATATATTTTTGAATGGGGTTAACGCCGTGTTCAACATACGGTAGACAACATACGGTATATCGAGTTATGTTAGCGGAGGTAGACCTCTGTATGAACCTGAATACAACCACCGTCCTTCCGCAATTAACTCACAAACTTTCTTACAATTTTTTTTAACCCCCACCCTCAGTGATGAGGGGTAAGTGGTCATTAAGTCCATTTGGCCACGGATTACCCCAGCTGCGATATTCAAAAGTCACAATAAGACAATGACAGATTTTTATACAATTCTTAAAACGATTCAAGTCAGAGAATGTTGGGTCTCTAACACTGCAATAGCTTTAAGAACAGTTCCCGTCGTAGGCTTTTAATGTAATCATATTTTTGCCCAGTTTTACTGAAAATAAATAGACTCATTAAAGTATAATGGTAAAGTGCCGTATGGAAATAACGACATGAAGGTATGTTTTACCATGGAAGAATATAAGGTATCCAAATGTTCTTAATAAGTTACATTATTTTAGTTTTATTCGCTTTTAAAACTGGAAACTCTACTTAGCATTTATATTTGTAATAGCTTTATATACACATTCGAGTACTGGTAACATTGTATACGTGGGAACGAATTGTTTTATGCTATACAAATTACACAGTTTTGTACCTGAGTTTGAAGTTGATGCGTATATTTGCTGTAAACAAACGGTTTACTCTGCGCTTTCTTCTCCTGCCGCTGGGCGTAACATTTCATGAATTGTAAATAATTAAACCTGCAAAAAATAAATGCATATTTAAATAGATATATTGGTACATGGTTTCGATATCAGAAATTGAATATATAAAAAAGTTAACATTTCTCTTCTCAGTGATGGTTAGTTTAAGAGTTAATCTTGCGCAAAGAGATCTGTGCGAATAATTTCGATGGATCTAGTCCACCCAATCTTTATTGTTACAGTCAGTAAAGAAGAAGAAGGTAACATCATTTTAACATCAGATACTAGTATAACATTGGCATGTGCTTTTATACGAAATGATCCTGCACATTGACAGTGCGGGGTGTTGTTGTTTATTTCATTAACCCTTGTCCTGAGTGAACAGTCTCGATCAAATATGCTATGTTCTTGACTGCGTTCTGTCTTCCCAGGTTGTCATATTATCAGATATTATACGCAAACCATCATGTGTGCTTACCCACAATAATTAATTTTAATTAATATAAAAATGAATTAATATAACAGTAGTTCTGTATTTACCTAGTTTATGTTCATTGTTTGACTCCTAGATATGTTTTGTAAAATAAAGCTAGTGCGGTTTTTGTTTTATGAATTTAAAACTAATTATTTTGATCCATACCTTCCATTCTTTTGGGCATCAAATCGTTTACATAATTCAGACTTTTCTTCCTCGTCCAATGAGAAGTGCATGCTGTTCATAATGTCCTGAAATGAATCGAACATTTCATCTTTGTCTGCTCTACAAGACCTTGTAGTTGATTACAATGTATCAACAGTTTCTATAGAAATAGTTTTGGTATATTTACTACCTTTATGTTAAGTACAATGCATTGTGATTTCGAATTAAAGGGACACACGGCATGCTGAAATTGAATTTTACTCATGTACACGGATCCAACACATCTTTACGTAATGCACATATAACAATAATGAGAATACTAGAACTGTCGGAGTTTTCATATTTACGGTATTATTAGCAGTGTTTAAACAACTAATAAATTCAAGCCGATTTTAAAAATACGAGTAAAAATATTTAAAAGAATAAATTGATACTTTATAGGATTATTTCTGTCATACCGAGGAAAATTGATGAAATAAAATGACCATAAATCTGCGGACAGGGACGCATTCTAAGCATTTACTAGAAACAAGAAACAAAATCAAGGGCCTGAATACATACTGAGTTTCATATTTACATCATCTTTAAAAATATAGTGTTGAGCGAACAGTTGATCCCTGCTTTGGCAGTAAGACGTGCTACTGGCCTAGCTAACCAGACCTGACTTGAACTCGTCTTCAGAATCAGGTGTCTAGGTAATATGTAATTGTTATACTGAAATCACTTGGTTACCTTCATTTCTGCCATGGGTATGCTCGCAGTGCCATTCTTGTCGATATATTTGAACACAGACTTCAGTCCCTCCCAGTTGTTGACAACCTGTAACCATCAAGATAAAGACATATAAGTATACAGTAATAGCGTATAGGTACATATCATGCTTCGCATGTTCAGTTAACAGTTATTGTTCATGCTTGGTGGTACCCATCTTCACCAGTTCAGTTAACTGTTATTGGTCATGCTTGGTGGTACCCAGCTTCACCAGTTCAGTTAACTGGTATTGTTCGTGCTTGGTGGTACCCAGCTTCACCAGTTCAGTTAACAGTTATTGTTCATGCTTGGTTTACCAGCTTCACCAGTTCAGTTAACTGTTATTGTTTATGCTTGGTGGCACCCAGCTTCACCAGTTCAGTTAACTGTTAGTGTTTATGCTTGGTGGTACCAGCTTCACCAGTTCAGTTAACTGTTATTGTTCATGCTTGGTGGTTAATTGTTATTGTTCATGCTTGGTGGCACCCCGCATCACCAGTTCAGTTAACTGTTATTGTTCATGCTTGGTGGCACCCAGCTTCACCAGTTCAGTAAACTGTTATTGTTTATGCGGGATGGCACCAGCTTCACCAGTTCAGTTAACTGTTATTGTTCATGCTTAATGGCACCCAACTTCACCAGTTCAGTTAACTGTTATTGTTTATGCTTGATGGCACTAAGCTTCACCAGTTCAGTTAACTGTTATTGTTCATGCTTGGTGGGACCCAGCTTCACCAGTTCAGTAAACTGTTATTGTTCATGCTTGATGGCACCCAGCTTCACCAGTTCAGTTAACTGCCCTCGTCAATTATATCCCATAATACAGAACAAAATGTTGATTTACCTATAAATTTAACTTGTAATATATAACATGGAGGCTTGCAAAGACTTTTATGTGGAATATGACAATATTAGATTATCGTGTTTCTTTTGTTGACTACAATTCACAACTTACATCTGTACGTATTTTGACTAGAAGTGACTTTGTCCGGACACTTTGTACACTTGAAAACGAGGCTCTAGAAGGAGGAATACTGGGGATGGAAGATACACGTGAAACGTTGCTAGCGGCAGTTCCCACACGTCCGTTCTGGTTTTCAGGTACATCAGGTTTCCATTCTTCATTGTTTTCTCTGGCTTTCATTCTGGCCAGGTGGTCTCTCTTCATTTGTTCTTCCCGCCTCTCCCGCTGAATACGTCTTGCTGTTTCAACCAGGTCTTTCGTATCCTCTGCAATCACATTATACGTTCAGATATCCACAGATGATTATGTAGCACTCACTTATTATATTTTGTATATTAGAGACAGCAGTTGAAAGTATTTTTTTCAGTCATAAACATAAAAATAATTTTATTTTGAGAAACCATGAAAAAATAATAAAATATTTCCAAATTTATATATTGCATACTGACCTGATGGACAAGAGAAGCATACGCGTTTCGTTTTATCTATATGGAAATTTAATTATATGATTTCAAGAAATTCTTTTTAAGCAAACATTTACTTTGTTTCTATTTATCAGCTGAAAGAGTATATACACCAACAAGACGACCAAAAAGCGTATATTCAATAACAGTGAGGCAAAGCGTATTTTTATTTTCTTATTGTTTTGTACATAGATTTACCACTGCCCAAAAGCCCACAGTTCATGTTATTTTACAACAAAAGCCATAATACAAAATAACTCTCCAGACAAACATCAAACCAATCTTGACCACTTGAACTCAGGACTAACAAACACACGAAAAACAAATCATATTTATCGCCATTTAAAGATATTCTAATCATTTTCTATCTTTACACTAGGTAACACATTTCCTACATAATTATGTTAATGGTTAAAAAAATCTCAAAATTTCTTCCGTTCATAACCGTCTGTTTTTAAGATTTCATCAGACATGAAACTATTTTGCAAGACATTTTAAATACCGTTAAAGCTTTATAATTTGAACTCTTATTCCAATGAAAAGAGTTTGATAATTATTAGACATGATGTTTTAATAAGATATCTTTTCTCGGATAAAGACATAAAACACTTACTTTAATACAATACCTGCAACTGAAAACATAAGCAAAATCAAATAACCAAGTTATAGTTTCGTTTACAATAGTAAAAAAAGCTGTCTTTCTTAATTCACATGAAAAAAATATATCAACATATTTATCACACAAAACGCCTTCACCATGACAACTGTTACCTTCTGAATCCCACCAAATTTCCTCAGCCTCGTCTACATTGAACATATTCCCTAAAATCGTAGACGTTAGTCTTATAGCTTCAAAATAACTTAAATGAGTTTCCTTCGCTAAGATATAGATATAATATTTTTCTTTTGAATTTTAAACTTCTTTTGAGAGCATCCTTTCATAAGGCGAAAGGACAGTTTTGTTATATTCATCCAAGATAATCTCAAAAGTGAACTAAAGTACATTCTTTGTCATTGTGTTCATTTATACTTAAATCAAGTATAGTCACACTGGAAACGACAACCAATGCACAAGAATGTTTGTTTACTACACTGTACATCAACGATGGTATGAGCTTAATGCCTCATGTATGTTAATGCTCACGAACAATGCAATCATTGTCACATTTATAAACACATGACTTAAATACAACGATCGATAATATGCTTGTTTATTTAACACATATCAACTATCATGGAGTCACAGAAATACATAATGTTCATTATTGAATTCCTATAAATAAAATAATTTGATATGGTATTTTATTTTGTAAATGTATAACATCAGCTGAGAACTAAACATGGGTTAGCGCACGTCTTTATGTCAATTAAAACGTACCCAAAATAAATACAAAAGTAATAATCACAAAGGTTGGTAATTGAAAGGTGAATCAACTGACTGGTTGACAGACATAACGTTTTAAACCCATTTGCTTGCACACTGTTTCTGGACAGACAGCCTGGTTTCCAAAGTCCAGTAGGTCGTGGGTTTGATACCAAAGACTTTAATGGTACTAGAAGCTTCCTCGCTTGACGCTCAACATTTAGAGGAGAGTTCTAGGTCTGGTTGGCCAGGTGTCAGTATAATGTGACTAGGTTGGGTATCATACTATGTGCCTGCGGCATGATACTCCAGTGTGACAGCGCTCAGAATACTGTCTCAAGTAGACACCGTCGCAATATGACTGAAAAAAATGTTGAAAACGACGCTAAACACCATACAATAACAATCCATTGTCCAATATCATTACCAATCATGACGTTGTGGGACATTGCAACGAGCGAACTATCTAACCAAAAGGTCAGACAAGTTTCTTTGATACAGACGTTTTAAGAAACTCCGAGAACATTCGAAAATGTAATTTAATATGCTACACAAAGTAGATAATGTAATTATTAACAATGTAACATGTGTGTTTTATTACGTTCACGTATATGTAAACATGTTTACCATATACTACAGTTTCCTTCTGCTCATATGGTACTTTAAAGTTAACAAAATGTTGTATCAGTGTAGCGTAGCTGTACATGCCGTCCGTGGCAACATGAAGGGTAGCCCATACACGATCCAATTCCTTTGGTTGGAGGGACAAACCACTCCTGGAAAAACAAATAGTTCACGTAGTCGTAACTTGGCAAGCTAATACTGTATATTGTAATAAATTATTAAGAAAATAAGTTTAAGCAGTATATTCCCTTTTTCTTGGTTTCATCATATGCTTCCAATGGACCATTTAATAAAATATTAAATGTTGTTTTTTTTTGCAATAGAAGTTCTGATGATTAAAATGAAAAATACGTACATGCTTAATGTTGTATACTATATTTGTATGTTTAGTCCGACGACTGAATTGTGGTTGATAGAAGTATCCAAAATAGTAGTTAATTCAATTAATCTATTTTTAAGACTGACCCTTAATACAAATAGTATAAGGATATCCATTGAGCATGTACAATAGATTGGTCAATAGTACTGCTACTAAGAAGAAAAACTGTTTTAAACTAGCCTCAATAAGCTTTACAAATTCTAGTTCAAACTACGGAGTAGATTTAGTCAACATTAAATAATACAAACATTCATTTGTCATATAACGTACATTTTCAATAAAGCACCGAACTGCCATTTACTCATCCGCCCAGTCATTTTTCTGTCCATTGACTTGAAATGCTGAAACATATCATGCATTCCGTTTAAACAATAAAATATTATATAAAAAAAAATTAACAAATGCAATGTTAAAAGTCGATTAAATAATAAATTGTTTTTTAGGTGTTTTTATAACTAAAACAACCAGACAACACACGGAAAGACGAATATAAACATATATTTTTGTATTTATGTCTGGATTCATATACATAACATGTAGTATGTATGACAGAGAAAGAGAGAGAGATTCTGCAATACGTATATAAGTAAACTTTTACCTTATCAAATGTATGGAACCGATTTTTAAACAATTCATCAAGTTTTCCCTGTATCTGAAAAGTAAGAGTACACGTAGTAGATTTGCAGAACTGTCGTACGATCGTATTTGTCTTAAATGGATCATTGTTATGTATACGCTATTTCTGTTTTACATTGCCAATAAACCAGTAAAAAGTAATACTTAAATAGACGTTAAAGTTCCATTACCTCTCACAAACAAACTAAAATATAGGGTCTGTTATCACTATTATTTGTTGATTAATGTGCTTCAGATAATATATTTGATATTTAATATTTTGTGAGTAGAAAGTTCGTAAACATCAGTCAAATATGTTTCTGCTGTAATCAACTACACAGGCTGGTATATTACGCCTTAGTCTTAGGCTTAGGTTAAACACACAGGTTGTAAATGTGTAAACTTACGTTTAAACACACAGGTTGTACACTCTTCGGGTAAGATTAAACATATAGGTTGTACACGTGTGGGCGTACGTGTAAACAAACAGGTTGTACACTCTTCGGGTGGTAAGAGTTAACATACAGGTTGTACACGTGTAGGCTTACATTTAAACATACAGGTTGTACAATTGTAGTCTTAAGTTTAAACACACAGGTTGTACACATTTAGGCTTAGGTTTAACAAACAGGTTGAACATTGTAGTTTTAGGTTTAAAGACACAGGTTGTACACTCTTCGAGTAAGATTTAACATAGAGATTGTGCACGTGTAGTCTTACGTTTAAATACACAGGTTGTACAATTGTATATTTAGGTTTAAACACACAGGTTATACACATTTAGGCTTAGGTTTAACACACAGGTTGTACAATTGTATATTTAGGTTTAAACACACAGGTTGTACACTTTAAACACACAGGTTGTACAATTGTAAATTTAGATTTAAACACACAGGTTGTACACATTTAGGCTTAGGTTTAACATACAGGTTGTACAATTGTATATTTAGGTTTAAACACACAGGTTGTACACTTTAAATGCACAGGTTGTACAATCGTATATTTAGATTTAAACACACAGGTTGTACACTTTAAACGCACAGGTTGTACAATTGTATATTTAGGTTTAAACACACAGGTTGTACACTTTAAACGCACAGGTTGTACAAATTTAGGCTTAGGATTAACATGCAGGTTGTACAATTGTAGGCTTAGATTTAAAAAATCGGTTGTGCAATTTTAGACTTCGGTTTAAACACACAGGTTGTACAAATGTAGGCTTAGATTTATAAAATCGGTTGTGCAATTTTAGACTTCAGTTTAAACACACAGGTTGTACACTTTAGGCTTATGTTTAACATACAGGTTGTACAATTGTAAGCTTAAGTTAAAAAACAGGTTGAACAATTTTAGGATTAGGTTTTAACACAAAGGTTGTACATTTTAGGCTTAGGTTTAAACGCATAGGTTGTACAATTTTAGGTTAAAGTTCAAACACACAGGTTGTACAATTTAGCCTTAGATTTAAACATATGGCCAAAATGTGTACATAATTTGGCGATAAGACTAAACAACTCATGTATATGTCATAAAACAAATCAACGTTTTTGGACATTATATGATTAGCCTTATACTATATCATAAAGCTGAAAATCTTTCAGTAAAGTCCCAACTATATACATGCCAACATGTATATAACTAAACCCCATTTTAAGGCAAACTATGATTTTGTTCAAAAACGTACTCAAAACACCATTACTGTACATGTATTCTGATGTGATCTGGAACATTTATCTTTAATTTTTTTACATACTATATTAATCACCGATATGCAAGAGGTTATATATATGGTATCCATTGAAGTAGGCGCAATGATGAATCTAAAGTCACTATCCCTTTACATTCATTTATGCTTGATAATGATATGACGAGAAATTATTATAATTTTGTTACATATATTTAAGTCAAGAAACGTTTTTATTCAAAGCTAAATTATATAATGGCAGCTTGTTACATGTATCTCTCCACTAAACAATCGGTTTTTTGAAACCACAGCCAGATTCTACATTCAAATATAATATATGCATGGAGCAGCAACTCAATTTTTTAACTTGCCTATGCCAACATTAACTCGACTAACCAGCTATTAATCTTACAGCTAAAAATTTACCTTCTTTATTTGAATAAAAAATATTTCAGAAAAAGGACATTATCATTTATGAATGAACTATTCAATTATGACATTTTCCAATTCTTTAACTGTGTTAGATATCACAAAAGATGTTTAGGATATATATAAGCATTTAGGTACGGGGAACACAATAAGGTAGGATCGATGGAATAAACAAATCTTACCACTTGTAAACCCTTTCTACGATGTTTCTTAAAATAACAGTATAAATATCTGAACATGACATTGTAAATAAATGGATAATTACCATATTATATATGCAATATAAAAAACGAACTCATGGTACGCAATTAAATACATTTATAAATGATCTATTTGGAATATTAAGCATTATAATTATTCTTGATAACATGCACATATACGTGAGTTATCAAGTTCCCTCTATCTAGCATTATATATTCTCTATGTATAAGATTATGTATTCATTTGCAATTTCTTAAACAATTAGCTGTTTTGAAGTTGTGTAAACGTTATATAAATACCTCTTCCAGTGACTTGAAATCTTCTGCCGGAGGTGGAGATGGAGGCACCATTTCTGTTTTGGCTCTCTCCTTCAACTTCTCCACTGGTGTTGGTATTGGTCTATCTTCTGCGGTGACTTGGGCAAATTTCATATTGCCTTCTTGAACAACGTTCCAAGATCCCGGTCTACAAACACCACAAAAGTCAGTTTAATTTTACTTTGAATTATTTATTCTGACACACACGGCAAATGTGTAAATAGAATTTAACCACGTTCATACATCAAATCAATGTTAACATCTGTGAAGGAATATTAATCTCCAAAGGTGACTAAATCGTTATTTATAGAATAGTATAAATAGTAATCATAAAAGTAGTGACATCTAGCTAGTTTTTGAAATGTGAGTGAAGTATCTTTAATAAAACAAATAAATATATTTGTTATTTTCTTTTATTATACCGATAAAATGGATCGATATATACCAGATTTTTGTGCCACAAATGGCTCCACATCTTCAAAAAGGAATGTCATTAAAGCAATTACTGGTAGTATACCACTTTCCAACATAAAACAGAAATTAAAGGTCTGAATACATACTATATATATTTCCACTTAAGTAAATATATAACCATTAAATAAAGCGTTATATAAAATTCATCATAATTGCCGTGTGTTTCATTTCGGTGGTAGGTCCTAAAACAACACACGATTTTGCTTTCAAACGTCAATTAAACGTTTAAGTGGATGTGCTTCTGGTATATAGTAAAAAATCTGTACCGTCAACATAACATCATATATACGATAAACATAGCCATTGACATGATACATATGTCAAATCCAAATACAATTTTATTTAGAAAGGAAACAATAAGATGATATATATCCAATTGGAGACAAAGCACTCAAAGGACATGTCAAACACATCATCAAAAACATCAGGTACACAGTTAAGAGACATGTCAAACACATCCTCAAATACATAATGTACATATTTTAAGGGCATGTCAAACACATCCTCAAATGAATAATGTACACATTCAAAGGACATGTCAAACATATCATCAAATACATAATGTCACAGTCAAGAGACATGTCAAACATATCATCAAAAACATAATGTACACATTCAAAGGACATGTCAAACACATCCTTAAATTCATAATGTACACATTCAAAGGACATGTCAAACACATCATCAAATACATAATGTACACATTCAAAGGACATGCCAAACACATCATCAAATACATAATTTACACATTCAAAGGACATGTCAAAAACATCATCAAATACATAATGTACACATTCAAAGGACATGTCAAACACATCCTCAAAAACATAACGTACACATTCAAAGGACATGTCAAACATATCATCAAAAATATAATGTACACATTCAAAGGACATGTCAAACACATCCTCAAGTACATATTGTACACAGTCAAGAGACACGTCAAACACATCCTCAAAAACATAATGTACACATTCAAAGGACATGTCAATCACATCCTCAAAAACATAGTGTACACATTCAAAGGACATGTAAAACACATCCTCAGAAACATTATGTACACATTTAAAGGACATGCCAATCATATCATCAACTACATAATGTACACATTCAAAGGACATGGCAAACACATCCTTAAATACATAATGTACATATCCTCAAAAACATAATGTACACATTTGTATAATATACATCTTATAATAACCTTCTTGTAAGCAATCGAAACCATTCAATTATATATACAAACACAACGATTTCAACATGTTATATTTTCTTATATAAGACTAAATATGGAAGTATGGTGGAAACAAAAAATTAGAAATACATTACTTACGTGATATCAAACAGCTCAATAAACCTTGTGTAGCATATTAGACCATCTTTGTCTTGGCCTACATCTTGTTTCAACTGATCCCACTGTGCTTCCGTCATGCTGTAGCCAAGGCGTCGTTCAATGCCACCTCGGAATTCGTGAGGAGTGATCACGCCCATGTTGTATTTGTCACATTGTCTACCGGAGATAAGTTTGGATTGAAAATACAGTTCTTTATCGCGTCTTTATAGACTGTCATACACTATCATATGCTAACAATTCACATTTTTCGGTCAGACAATCCCCATTTAAAATGTAGCTTAAACTTGATGACACGCAAATTCAAGAATAATGTCAATCTTATTTATTTTACATTGATTCTACAATTTAGACAAAACAGATTCGAAACCGTCCTTTGGTAGAAAGAGTATTAGTCTTTTGTGGGGCTACTGTTAATTACTATCAATATGGGGACATTTTATATTAAACAACAAGAAAATGCTTGAAAATGTGCGTTTATGCCCTATACGGGTACAATGATAACTTTAACAAAAGTCGAGAAAAGAAGCTTTTCTCTTAACTTTCAACAATTAATCCTCGCTTCAGGCAAGTGTATTGAGATGTATTATACTATATTTCTAGTGATGCGGTTTATTTATTCTAATGTAAGTTATAATTAACAATAAGAAATATATGTAAGACTGGAGAGTCTGACGAAGCATTGGAAGAACAAATCGACCAGAACATTATAAACATAATATAATACTTGGTACAATAATACATACATACTGAAGTGATAACAGTGCTCACCGCTTTGAATCGGTCAAACATGGTACTAAGTACAATAATACATACATAAAGAAGTGAGAACAGTGCTCACCGCTTTGAATCGGTCAAATGTGGTACTAAGTACAATAATACATACATATAGAAGTGAGAACAGTGCTCACCGCTTTGAATCGGTCAAACATGGTACTTAGAACAATAATACATACATATCGGTCAAGCATGGTACTTAGTACAATAATACATACATATCGGTCATTATGGTACTTAGTACAATTATACATACATATCAGTCAAACATGGTACTAAGTACAATAATACATACATATAGAAGTAAGAAGTGGGAACAGTGCATACATATAGAAGTGAGAACAGTGCTCACCGCTTTGAATCGGTCAAATATGGTACTTAGTACAATAATACATACATATCAGTCAAATATGGTACTAAGTACAATAATACATACATATCGATCATTATGGTACTAAGTACAACAATACATACATATCGGTCAAACATGGTACTAAGTACAATAATACATACATACAGAAATTATAACAGTGCTCATCGCTTTGAATCGGTCAAATATGGTACTAAGTACAATAATACATACATACAGAAGTTATAACAGTGCTCACCGCTTTGAATAGGTCAAATATGGTACTAAGTACAGTAATACATGCATACAGAAGTGATAACAGTGTTCACCGCTTTGAATCGGTCAAATATGGTTACTGTTTTAGGTATAAATATTTTGATGAAGTAAACGTTACATTATAATAAGTTGAGAACAATAAAATCCTAAGATAAGGACTACAAAATACCTTAAGTGGCTGAGGAGTTTTATAAAATCGCCATGGAAATGGTCAATGAGTCTGGCTTCAAGCACGTCTGATGATAGTGTAGCTCCCTGACCAGTCTGATCACCATGGAAACTATTAAAATTAAAAAAAAATATTTTAAATATATTTTGTATTGACAAATGATTGAAATGGTTTTATTATTTACATGAATTGTTTTCAAAACAAAACGGATTCATAAGGTTATTTTTTTTAGTTTGTTGGATAGCATACTTCACAGTCTATATTTATTTTGACTTTTATTACTGCATTTGACCTTTTGTCTAAATGTAACCAGCATTTCTGTTATATACTGAACGCATGATGACTTGTCAATTTAAAAAAACATCATTTCCCGAATGGTTTTTCAGTAATATTATATTACACTTACGTTTTTCATCATCTGATGTAAACCAAAAACAGTGGTTTCAATTCATTCAATATTTTAGTTTTAAATAGAACCATTATGCTACTGTACTATGTTGACATAAAAGCAGATTGTGCTCATCAAACCTCACAGCTAAAGTCGTCGTTTGAACAGTTGCAACGATGTTAACATGTTAAATAAGGGCACACACTTTAATGGCAACTTAAGGAAACCCGAGACACCGTGACATCGCACTAGCAAATCAAGGTCATGCCGCCCATAAAATGAAAACTGGTATGCTCGGCTCCGTCGAGCTGCAACTGCTTTTCATTGAGAAATGCAATACAGTTGTTTGGTTCGTTTGGACTTATTGCAGTAGGACTATAAACGGTAAATGTTACTTACGGGTGGTTTGTATCTTTTGCCACCTTTGCTGTTATGCTGCTATCAGATTTATTTTGATATTTATTTAAAAATTCTCTGTAATTCACTTGTCCTTTTAATGCCCGAACACCACACCTGCAAATACATGATACTTGCAAATACGGTGATTGACTCCTTGCGAACACCTATTGTTGCATAGCGAAAATTTAGTTTAAACAAGTTGCAGACGAAATTTAATACTTTATTATTTACTTAATAAATAACAGAAACAGAAATTACGAAAACATATATGTTTATGTACTTTTCCGGTTTTTATTTGCAGACTTGAAATTGTCATGAAGATGACCAAAACTATGAAAATGACCAAACAGATAACAACGCATTTGTAATAATCAACAAACTCTGTTAATTTGCGTCAGCTGTTTAAACAATACTCAACAATCTCCATATCAAGTAATTCACCTACTTTTTAAGAAAATGTTCCACCTCTGAAGGAGAAATGCTAAACCCAAACTCCTGTAGCACTCGTCTGAAGTCTATTTTGGAGATATAGTTGTCGTTCAGGAAATCAAACAACTGGAAGGCTGTCAACATAGCTTGATAGGATTCCTCAAACTGTGGAGGAAATTGATGTCGGATCGTGTCAGCACAAAATTGAATCAATTTGTAATAAACCAAACGTATTGATTAGAACGTGAACTTTGTAATTGTCAGAGCAAATGATTGTTCACATAATTAATATGAACAACACCAAAAGTAAACACATTTAGCATAACGTTATGTTATTAAAATGTTTTGATTCATAAAAACGCATTGAATTAACTAGCTATAACCACATTGTTATTGTTTAAACATATTTTATTGCATAATTCACATAGCAAACGGGTTGGGCCACAAGTTCTAGCAACATTAGTTACGGCCCTCCCCTTTCAATATACAAATAACATTAGAATCAAGATGGCAATTTAAACAATCAATAGGATATAAACCAACAATGAAAATGAAGGATAAATAAAGAAAAATAAATAAATTAGGTTAGAAAAAAGAGAGAAAAGACATTATATATTTTTAAGTGCTGTCATTTTATCGTTCCGGTGCATTGAAGGGCTGCATAAAATGTGGTATCTGATGCCGAGAGTCAATTGTTGACAAACGTTTCGTGTCTTTAATGTATTATTGTACTTGTGTACATATAAATGTATTTGTGTCGCTGGTATATGTACTCTTACCAAATAATAACGCTCGTGTACTTAAGGGATGAAAACGGCATATGGAACAAAAAGACGAAGTCGTTCATCAGTATATATAGAACATTGCATAAAGTAGTGCTCGGCGTCTTCTTTTTCATTACCGCATCCGTCGCATCTTGCATCAAGTGTTAAAGAATTTAAAAATGTATCAAACTTAAGATGACTACATCCGTTTCTCAAACGAGCGTGGAAAACTGATAAGATTCGACTACCAGTTAGATTATACGATGGTACCATTTGCGTTATGTGAATATGAACAATTGAGATAAACATGTTATTACAAACCTTATAATGCAAACAATCTATAATGTTGTCCAATTTAGGAGCTACTTTTGGTGGCTTCTTTATTTCAATTTTCTTTTCTTGTGTTTTGCCGTCGGTTGTATTTTCAGCAGTTTCTTCAGAGGCAGTAGGAACTTCTATTGTTTTATTTTGAACAGGTTTCGTTTCAGTATCATCAATTCTAACACCCTCTTTTTTCAAAATTTTCTTTGCTTCGGTAGATGTTTCAATTCCATTAGTGTGTCCAATTTCTGAATGAGGCCGCTGTCTTGATTTCGGGTAGGCAGCACCACGTGGTGTGTATGGTGCAGCCTGACGAGGATGTCCATGTGGGTCAAGGCCGCATAGCCGGAAGAAATGGTCAGTATGCAAGGCACCTGTTCCTTCTTTGTCATATCTTAAGCGTGGATATAAAAATAGTATAATGTCGTTGACAACAGGTATTAACAAATCGAAGAGACGTTAAAAATTTATGACGTTTTCCAATATTGTTAATAAAAGCTTTTCATTTTACATTGATTTTGGAACCAGTTAGTAAATTTCATTCAAAGCAAGCTTGATATCCAATATTTCACAAATAAGGTACACTATGTAATCAGCGTTAGGATCGTAATTGCGACCGAATAAGGTTGCAATGATTTTCCATTTAAAAATACTTTCGAAAAGAAGCCAAACATAGGCAAACTTTACACATTAATACATTCATCACTACTGCATATAAGCATATTTTGTATGCGGTTTTAAAATTAAAAATAATCGAAATAAAATGATCCGGTTGTCATACCTTTGCCACAATTTGTTGAAATCGTCGTCAACCATATATATACCCAGTGAAGCATACGCTTCCCTCAGTTGTGGTGGCAATATTAATCCGTTAACTTCAAACACAGACGCAGGAAATACCTTCCGAGCATCGAAGTTTCTAAAATGTTTGAAAGAACAAACATGTATCAGCGATACGTAACATGGCGATTTATTCTCTTACAGTTAATTCGGTTCGATAAACATGTAGTAATATCGACCTAAACCCTAAGTTTCTAAGACAAAATATTTCTAAGTTTTCAGAAATTGCATTGCGCGGCTACTTGTTGTAAAACGATAGTGTATTGGAGGAGTTATTCTTCTTCAGAATATTGAAGTATGTTAAACATTTCAAAATGTCTAAAAAATTAAACATCATTGTAAAATTCGATTTATTGGATCGAACCAATTAATCTATGATTGGATGAGTTTTAATTAAATGTTTAATATCTATATAATTTTAATAATAATATTTATACCATTTCTATTGCACATGTAATAAAACCACCATTTACATGATCGTGAATAATGTAAGGTGTACGATTTCTTTTTGTATGTAATCTGTTCGTCTTTACAACACACATATTAACTAGCAATACAAACGTTGGTTTAAACTTATTTATTTTACTTCGATTGCGAAACAAGTTCTTACAACTTAGGCAAATCACGCTCGAAGTCTTCCTGGTTACAACCAGTACAAAGCATATGTGGAAAAGTGTCTTGTTCAAGGACACCACACATAGCCGTGGCGGAGGATCGATCAAACTTTAATTGTTTACTTACTTTGATTTGCATTTCTCCTTAAATATTGCCTCTGAGAAGGGCATGGACGTATACGGGTCATGTATTCTCAAGTCAGTCCGTTTAAGATAACTTTCTGGATGGCTTGACTCTGAATGTTGGTACATACTGCGCGTCTGTAAAGCACCCACCCAGTTCTTTTTGTCTGGCTTCAATTTAAATTAATTCATTTTTTTCTATTGAGATTGGAAGACATTTTCAACAAGCATTAAGGTAACATATTTTGTAGATAACTGAATATGAGTGGAATCACTGTCTGGCACACTATTCATTTAAACATAAGTCTCTGTTTTATATTCTTGTGAAATATCTAGCTAATATGCATATCGATTCTGCAGTAATGTTCTCATCTTACCAATACATGTGTATGTGTTCACAAAATGTTATATAATACTCATATCATATTAATTACTAATTACTTTAATTGTAACTATTGGTAAACTAGCAAATAATTAAAGAATTGTTGCTTGCTCTTTTCCTACCTACCTACCTACCTACCAACCCTGCCTATTCAATGTTTTTTTTCTCCAAATTTTGGAGACAGTATCCTTTTTTAAGGTAAATAACATGTATATATGTGCATGACATTTTTGTATGAAGCTAACTATATTTACATTATAAATCCAATGCAATGTAAACATGTTTTATCAGAGGCGTGTACACTTTTTATATAGAAATAAAACAACAACCCCTTTTTGGATCTACCTTTACTACCAAATTTGAAATCTAGACTCAAAAGAGAGCAACATTAAAATACAGAATAATATTAATTTAAGGTTAACCCTAGTTTAAATAGAAATATGAATGTATTGATTATTGTATAATTAGAAATATGAATGTATTGAATATTGTATAAATAATTAAGAAGGTGTTTTATAAAAACAGTTAACTGTATAAAGGTTTTGTTTGAGTTCACACTTAATTTACATTTTAAGATTTACGTCAACACTCAATATAAAACTGCTTTGATAAAATATGCAACTTAATCCGATTTCTTTATATACGCTATACACTTTGAATAGCGTGCTACTTTTCCGTTGGATGTAAACTGATATCAAATACGATTTATGGAAATTTTACTCTATGTTTCTAATAACCTGTCCTTTAATTGCTTACATATTCAATTCATTTTAATCCACATTTGGGTAAATTGGTACACTTAAGAAGATATATAGCAAGTCAATCAAGGGTTACATAGATAAAACATTTATACAAACCTTACCGAAGTGATACTATTTGACAAACCCCCACCTTTGAGATTTAATATCTGAACAGTAGCTGTATACTTGATATTTATTGAAAGTGTATACAAAGGACTGTAGATAATGTGTGGTAAAACTTCCACCCCGATTCTTATGCCAATCCTTAATACGTTATGCTTTGATTTGAGTGTTTGTACATTTAAAATTGTACTATCATTTATGTTTTATACATAAAATGAATATGTAATATAATGTTTTGTTTTTTTAAAATAGATTTTAACGCCATTTTCAACATATTTCAGATTTTATATGGCATATCCACTTTCACTGGGCGAGGAAGACCTCAGACTGAGTAGAACCACCGTCCTTCCTCTTATATAATGTAATGTAATGTAATGTTATGTAATGTTATGAATGAAAACATGATAAACCACTGGATGTACATACCTCATTGTCTTTAAAGAATTGTACAAACGTGTCGAAGTGGATTGGTGTCTTGCCTTCAAAATGCATTCTGAATTAGAAACCAACGTGAAAATATGAAAGCACATTTAAATTATCATCAGATAGTGTTATATATCGTTCATTTAGTAGACGACAACACGTACCACAATGATCTGAAGTATTCGATTTTAAATCTTACGTTGCAGGGATTTAAATGTTTTATCAGGATAACTGGCAGTATAAACATAATCAAAATCTAACCACTTTATTCTAAGATTACATAACATTGTTCAAACTACACGACTGAAACTGAGGCAACATTCAGACAAATATCAAATACCTGTTAAAGAGAAAATTCGACTTTAGCATGTATGAATAAAATCATGTAGCTGCTATTTAAAAAACATCAATGTAATTGATCGACTAACATTAGCTACCAAATAGAATTAAAAACATTTTAAAACATCTTATGGGTATAATCGAAATGTGTACTGATTAATTCACTGTCTTTAACCATGGAAGTAAATTTTCGTTTTACAATTTTACCGTCGAACTAGTTTAAACGTATTTAAATTGAGATAGTTTTGCGTGTGTATTCAAATAGTACAGTCCTTACTTTTAGGTATCTGCACCGAGTTTAATACATTATCTAGATTTATGAGTTCAGTAAAGTTCCGTTTGATAAAGAACACGTTAAGTAGTGATACAAGATAGATGCTCTTGATCGATCAGTCGAGTTTTGTAGTTCATTTACTTGACTGATCAGATTAATGGTTCTTTTACTTGTATTCTCAAATACATTAACTTAAAAAAGTCCACGATAACAACAAGCAAAGGATACAATTGAATGACGTTTTAGTAGTAGTATCTACTTAATAACATACTCAGAATATATCAACTGACTTACTCTCGGAGTAGTTTGCTGTATTGGTCTGGGGTGATATAGCCACACAGTGTGTAAAGAATCCTCTGTAGAGCCTCCCTAAAAATATGAATATTTAATTTAGATAAAACTGTATATTTTAGACAGTATATCACATGCGTATGGAGATTTTGTAATGGTAGGTAAGCTTGCTTTACTATGCAGAAACATAGCGTGTGTTATTTTATATGAGCCACGTGTGCTTGCTTTTGTATAAGCTACAACTTTATCAATTACGAGGTCATAGTGTAGGTAATTAAAATGATTAATGGAAAGCATACAATTAAAGAGTGTTACCGAAATCAGTTAATTAAATAAGAAATTCACTAATTCGCTCACCTGGAGACGTTTCCTCTACCAGTTGGATCATTAGCTTTGAACAGGTGTCGAATCCCATAGTAACCAGTTCCGAACTTGTCTCGTATTAAATCTATCAGCTGTGGAGATACCAAAATTGTAAAATATTCTAACTAAAAAGCTAAACCAGCATGATTTTAGTATAACAACGCCGGCTGTATATATATATCGCAACCTTTTGTTAATTTATAGACTTATTGAAAAATACCGCTGCACATTTGTTTTCATTCATTATTATAATAAATGCAATCGTATGTTAAAGGAATAAGCAGATCTTCATAAAGACGTAGAAATTAAATGTCACAATAATATAAAAGAGAAATGCGTACACGGTGCACGAGGACGACGACAGAAGAGTTATTCTTACAGCTAAATTAAACTTAATGTACATGAATATGAGTGCAAACTTATTCAACTTACTGTTTCACAGCTATAACTTTTTAGTAAACCAAATATTTACACCATGTTTCGCAAATATGCCGGTTTGTATTGGCAGATCATTACCAATCATAGGATGAGGCGGGCCTTTTTTTGACGTGCGAACTATCCAATCAAAATGGTTAGAACAATGCAAGACATACTCATTTTTCCTTGATAGAACAGTTTACATTCGAAACATGTTATACAATACGGAGTTTCATTGGTGTGACACTATAACAGACAAAATGAGTACCTCTGGTGTCGTTCGTGGCTGGTAATTATATTCTTTGCTCCTTACGTACGGTTTGCCAGGACCTTTTAGATACTCTGTAACATATGTTAAAAACATCTTAACAACTGAAACGCTACAACAAACGTGTGTTCTCCATGTGTTTATAAAATAACATAAGTAAATTTTTCTAGATTAAGTTATTCTGATAACTAACATACTATAATTGTATAGGTGGACTAATTGCTTTCATTACAAAATAAAAATAAAAAAGTACAATAAAAAGCTATAAAGAGAGAAATAACATTTATATCTTGTATCATAGACATTAAAATAGTTGTAAATATAACTATATAGTAACATAGCCACTCTTAAAAAGAAAAAAATGACATATATATGATAAACATTACCGAGAAATATTTATTGTTCTTGCCATATTTGCCTCTCAGGTTGTTATCAAGATGCGTTGCTTTAAATTTTAATTATAAACTAAAACACGGGTACCAAACTATAATTATCATTTTAATTATTCAAATTCAATATACTGGTCACTTTATGATACGCCATTATCAAAATATACTACACATCAAATGTTCATATGCCATTGCTGTTTGTGAATACATCTAAATAACAAAAGTCTTGGGTAATAATCATAATATTGCTTGTAAGCAATGGGAAATGTGTTACAAATATTTAAAGGTTATGGTTTGACTACTCACGTCATTACAGTAACCATTTATTTACGTAATAATAATATATTATGTACTGACCGTTGTTTTTTCATAGTCATCAACCTAACTTTATTTTAGGATTCGTTACAACATATCAACTATTTAAACAACTATTAACCAGACCGTAAACTATTTTAAGTAAATTTGATATAAGCTTTAATGGTATTCTACGAGCACATCGATGAGTCCTTTCTGTATTAAGGTGTACAGTTGTCATTTCGATATTCGCAAACACAAACGGAGGCATTTGAACTTTTGGTATTCAATCAATAGTAAAGTTTAACGGTAACTGTTAGTTTTGTTTTTCGTGTGAGTTAGTAAAATTCCCCTTAACCCTCGTTTCAATACAACACAATCATATCAAGCACACATAGCCAGTGTCCAAGCACGTCATGAAACATTTTAGGACTTTTACAGATTGTTTTAATGTTTTTTTTATCTTATTTATATCACTCATTGTGTAATTGTTTTATTCTGAATCTGGTTTACCTTATTAGATAACGTTATAGCAATAAACGTCATAGAAAAACTCCATGACAATACACAGCCGCCATTTTGAAAATGGTGGAAAATGGAATACAAAGTATCAGGAATACATTGTGAATTTATTTAATGTGATATAAGATAATATATGTCCGAACGTATTCTTTTTCCTTAAAAGTCCCAATACGTCTCATGAAATGATATTTGGCATATACGTTGTCACGCTGCATACAATAACAAAAAAAAAACACGTGTATCTTAATCAACACAACTCCAAACATGTGCTACTAAATATAATAGTGAGCGTGTAATTTGCATTAGCAATGGCCCATAAATGTTAACCTGAGTGTATATAATACGTTTGTGTGTGTATGTGTGTGAAGTAAGACTATAGCGAAATCAATTATAATAATTAATCATTTTATTTCTAGGAATCTGAGACACATCACCGTGAGGTGAATGGTGACGTAAGCTGTGACATCACGTGATGTGTCACAATTTATACAAAGAACACTCACTATCCGCTGAATTAAGCCAAATGATAATAAAAATGACAAGATTATTTATCTTCAATTTTTCTCAGTTATCTACAATTGTGAAAAAAAAATATACGTCAAAAAACTCACACAAAACATTAAAATTATCACAAAAAGCGAACCAACCCAAAATGCTCTACATCTACGTCACTTTGATTAATTTAAATACAAAACGAATAATATAAGGCACATTTTTTACATTTACAATTATACACGGAATATCATCATATTAGCTTTTTAAAAAAACACGTGTCTATTAGATAACGTCATGACACAATCACGTGAATCCACCTTCTTGTTCTTCGATGCTCGGCAGGGGAGGTAGCTTTGGTATTTGACCAACTTTTGGAAACTTATCCACCTTGTCTGGAATGTCGGGTACTATATCGTGCATGGTAGGAATGGCTGGCAATACTCCTTTGTAGGGCTTGTCATTGTATTGGAAAGGGGGGTTGATGTCCACCGCTTGATAACATACGTTAAAATGTTCTTAATGCATCAACATATATAATAAAATCAAACACTTCATGATGACTTTATTTATCGAGTAAAAGCACAGATTTAAATTTTAACTTTTACGTCCAAATGATTTTTATAAGCCTACATGAGTTACTTTCTAAAGAAAGTGGAACAAGAATACTTCAAGACAAAATAGACCTATATAACTTTCTTTAACATCATTTACATTTACAATGAACACTTTTAATCTTCAATTTTACAATAGGTACAACAATGAGTAAGACAAGAAATATATATGAATATCAAACAAAAAAGTAAAAAAACAACCATTTATATAATTGATCGAACAAATCAATGGTATCATAATTCGCATTACATCACAATTTAAAAGCTTTTCTAATTCTGTTAAAGTTAATAACTTAACCATTCACCCTCTGTGTACATGTATATAAAGCATTTTATCTGGTTGCATGAACCTTATTCTTCAATAAGTGCGTGTCTCCTGTTTGTATGATGTTTAACAATATTGGTTGATGGTTGTCTTGGTTATATGAAATATCAACTAAGTTCTTTTGGTTGCTATGATATGTATAAAATATGTTCCTTATAACACGGAGTATATAAAACATTCATCCTGCTTAAACGAAGTGTATAAATACCTTGCCCTATACATAGGAAATGAAATAAATAGAAAATTTAAATGGCGATCATTTATACGAAGAGCTGATAAAGAAAATCCTTTATTCTGTGAATATATAGTGCTTTAGCACACTTTTAAGGACCAGTTTATATAAACTATACATGTATCCATAAATATCATTTAGTACAATTCAAAATATATTGATGAATCTTCATCCAGTTGCATTATGTCTGTACTTTTTTATATATATAAACGATAAACGGCAAAAGTATAAAAATTACATACCATTTGTTACCTTGAATTTGAAAGTTGTAAGTCTACGTGTGCAATGTTAAACCATACAAAATATTACGAGGAATGTTCGTTAACGATAAATACGATCACAGTACCTTTTGCCACAATATATCCATTCTAAGAATCAAACATATATGAGAATGATGGGTTCATATTGAGTAAAAATTAATGTTGCTTATTCCCATGATGTGTTCTGGCAACGAAGAAACTAATGATTTATACTACGGAATGTTCAGACGGAAAAGTTTAAACACAATTACTTTACAAGTTACATACAAAACAACATAAGCTGTTGATGATATGTATAACTATGCTAGTGTTAACAATACAAAATGATGGTTGAATGATTTACGGACTACATTGTGGCAAAATAAAAAGCAACCTACGTCACATAAATAGGGACGAGAAATATTAATATCAAAATAACACATTATACGAGCCCTGATTTTTAAATGAAACCAATGGATATGTTATATATTTGATACCAGTAAGTATGCTATACTTCGTGCCACTAACAAACATATACTCTATAATAGCTACACATATGATACAAATAAATATATTATATTTTTAAGTAGTATAAGAGTTTTATTCAAGAAGCTATAATGAAACTATGATAGTGAATGTATTCAGTAATAACGCTATTGAAGCATAACATGGTTGTTTTATAACAAACTTTAATTTAACAACAAAAAATGGGAAATTAATATCTATACCCAATACTGAATGTTAAAACACTAACTAAAACTATAAAAAGAGAGTAAAAATAACAAATTTACTTAACTCATAGTGTCACCGTTTATCTTTTTAAATTTAACATAAACGTGCCGCTTAATGATTATAGTATTAGGGCTCGTATAAAACAATTAACTAGTTTTATATTCTAGAAGGATTAACTGGCCAGCTGCATTCGGAGATACTTTTACAGTCAAATATTGTCAAAACGTGACGTTTTGGTTTTACCGATTTTTGTCCGTTGGTCTTGGAGACAAAGCACCGAAGTAATTTAATAATATAATTTTAAAAATATGTTTTATCAATTAGAAAAGTATCTATTATACTTAATTCATCGTTAAAAACTTCAAATAATTAAAAACAGAGTTAACGCTGATTTAATAACAAAAATGGAGTAACAAACATCAACTAAAATAAAGAGTTGTTGCTACGCCCATATTGAATGCAGGCATCGCCAAGATCTCGGAATGTTGCTGGCACAGTATGACATGAAATGAAACCAACGAATATAGTATCAAACCTATAACAGATGATATCGGTCTGTTTGTCTGGTGAGCTGTAAAATATGTATGATTAACAAATCTCATTTATAACGTTAGTAAAACTCTACTCTAAACAGTGTGATGTACAAGTTAGTTTGCATGCAATGACTGTGATGTCATGATTGACTATGATAAACTCAATCGATATACATGCACTGTATTTGATACAATGATAAACAAGATTTAGTTTTATGTAATAAACTATGAAATCGTGTTAAACTTAATTAATTTCCATACAATTACTTTGATACAATGATAAATAAGATTAAGTTATTTGCGATGAGCTGTGATACCATGGTAAACTAAATTGATTTGCATGCAATTACTTTGATACAATGATAAACTAAATTATGTTAAAGGCAATGACTGTTACAATGATATTGTATGTTACGCTTTATGCAATGAACTGTGCTACCATAATTTACATGCAATGACTTTGATACTGTGATATACGAAATACAGAATGGTTGATTAAAGAAATATATTAAAAACCATTTAAGACAGAGTTTTATAAGTTTATAACTAAACACTCTGAAGACCGCGTAAATTTATATTGTCACGCCTCAGTTTTACACCTCGCTGTTCAATTATCCATACTATATAGATCGATATATTCACTATTCATTATGTTAGCGACATTAATTTATTTAATTTCAATTTTTCACGACGCCGAAAAGTAACTCCTATTATACTAATATATACCACTCTATTATTTTACAAAGTTTTGGTTACTGTAGTTACTATTGTGAAACTGTTAATAAATAACCAGGTCAAAATGATAGATAAATATATTGTCAAGTTTTGTGTTGTTGATTACTGCGTTCGGTATAACAAATCAAATGTGTGTTTTACAGCAGTATGGCATACTCGAGCTTCGGGTCAACTTTGTTTTGTTATCATCAGTTTTATGATGTGATGCCGGGGGAGAGTGAGGATAAGTTGTACTTATACTGGGTAAATTATAAGTGCTTGTACTGGTACTTTTCCTCTATGGTACAATTTTAAATTTATATGCAAAATTTGAACTACACAAATATGATGTTCACATTTGGGTATTTGGGCGCATTGATATCTGAATACATGTTAAAACACAGGTATCGCATTATAAATTATTGGTTTCGTTATCTGTTTATAAATTGAAATATCGTGTACTGGAATATACATCGTTACGGTTCGTGTTTACTATATCGGTGCAGATACAATGTCCACTCTGAATGTTGATAACGACCGAACGCATCGCACATGAAACTAACAATACAAACCCCGAGCTCCAAATTGACTTTACCTAGTTATAAAATGACTTATGGCAACTAATGACGCCCCAAATAGGTATTTCTGTAATTACATTAAATGTAACAAAATGTTAGCTCTTTGAAACTTAAAGGGACACTCCACAATGTTAAAATCCTATATTTCTTATGTTCACGCGTCAAATCAATCTTGACAGCTACGGACATATACATATATGACGACAAGTACATACTGTACAAGAGCTTCTATTTGAAATATATGTATTACCAGTGGCGTCACGTGTTTTGAAAATTGATTAAATACAAATTGGTGTTTCTTTAAATGTTTGCTATTACATGTACGTCGATAAAACCGGATTTTTTAAAAAGAAAGATGACTACACTTTTTCGAAAATGAATGTATTTCAACCATTAACCAAAAAACTACAGAAACAAAAATAAGAGTTCGCAAGGCGAAACATATTTATTGCTACCAAGTGACCATTTAACATATATGTTGGCAAATATTTTATACATCTAAATGTATTTGACTTTTTATTTGATTTGCTTTTTGTAGTTGATGTTGTTTGTGATCTTTCGTGTATATAAATGAATGTAAATATCTCGTTCGCACAATAACCTATTGAATTTGAAATAAACAATCGATCTCTCTGATAAAACCGAATGTCCCTTTAATAGTACAAATTTTGTTTAATCTGATAATCTATATTAATCCCTCCAACCTGTTCTGATTTCGACCACATTGCCCTGTGGTCAGTGTTTAGCACTATTAACCCATTAACGCTAACGTTAATCGCTGCAGAATAACACCGTCATTAATGGAGAAAAGGCGATTAACGGTAAACCTATACACCACATTGTCAAGCAACTTGAGGTGCATAAAGAGAAGTCACTGTATATGGGGTAAATATAAATTCAATCGCTGATAACGAGTTTTGGGTGAATAGTTGTGTATTAATAAATTATATGCTTGTTTATAATACATTTACATAAGATGGTATTTTAATGACATCCTTAATCCGTGTGCATAGAATGTCTTCCTATCCAGTGTTATACAATGTATCATGTTACGTATCACTGGTAACAAGTATATCGCAGCATATGCTATTTGACATTTAAACAATGCTTTTCAAAAGGTCACAGCAAAATGAAGAATATGCCAACATTGCATTTATATAAAAAGGTTTCAGCTTTCCTGTTTATAACAAATACAAGATATAAAATATTGTATTTTGGAAAATTCGTTTGAATATTGAAATTGGGGGCGTACAAATAATAGGATTTGTCGAGAGAGAAAGAGTAACTCTGATTATTAAAGAAAGAAACAATACTAACAATACCACTATTATGCCAAAGTTGTCACTGTGGCGCCACTTGTACACTTCTTTTTCGTGCGTTCCCGATTGTGTGGCACCACTTGTACACTTCTTTTTCGTGCGTTCTCGATTGTGAGAGAAGGGTAATATACGACCTAGCTAAACACAATGTAATAGTTATTTGTATTGCATAAATAACTCTTCATCCCAGACCCAGTATTTCATTTTAAGCCAGATCGGCTGTTCTTTTATAAATTCTTAATTAGTTGCCGTGGAATATGCTGACTGGCGTCCAATACATATATAATTGTATGCGGCGTTAACCATTATGCTCACGTTCATTGCCATGGCGTGAGCAGGGTGTGTGGTATCCAAACACTTACAGTGTATACACAACACAGTTTCTCGGTCACTGCAGCGTGTAGTTGGCATTGTTTGTGAACATTTCGAAGGAAAGTAATTTTAATGTTTGACGTATGTCTGTGTTAACATCTTGTATCCATGATGCACTGAGTCATATTGTCAGTGACAATTCCAGACTGGTCGTCTGTGACACGACTAAATCATGACTTGTGTTTTGTTTGAACTTCTAAATTCAATAATAAGGAAATTGCTTTAGCCCATGGTTTACATACCATTAAAAACCTGATGTACGTTATTCTCTAATTCGCTTTGCTCAAACGAAAATAAATAATTTCTTTTCTTTTCAAAGCAACTCAGGAAATAAAAGCGAACAAGACCTGGTATAGGATTGTCATTTGCATTGTCGTTATAACTATGAATGCACGTTTCTTTAGATAAATCATAAATATATAGTTATATTAAAAATACCCCAATCCATTACACTTTATATTTCAAACCAAATCAAAGTAGTATGTGTATATATTAATTACTAGTGACTATTGAAATAAGATCATTTCTGATTATGTTCTATGTTTTGTGTGTGTGATAAACACACTGTGTAATAGATGCTATCGTGTAAATGTCATATTGTATGTTATGATTTTGGTATTGTGTGAAACCGCTGACACGTGTGTATTTCACATTGACGATACAATCGTCTACGATAGTCATCATATACAGTATTACCGATCGTGTTGAATAAATGTTTAGTACGTATATACTGTTCTGGCTGTTCATTGGCCGGACTGTATTATTTTATTTACCCTGTCTTATTTCATTTTGCCTGTCTTGTTTTATTTACCCTGTCTTGTTTTATGATGTGATGACGGGGAAAGAGCGAGTTTGGATGCAACCGTAAATCAGGTTTAATTGGCCGTGCCACGGCGGCGATCCCTGTTGTCACTTCGTCTGTATGTACTGCATTGTATTGTATTGTATTGTATTGTATTGTATTGTATTGTATTGTATTGTATTGTATTGTATTGTACTGTATTGCATTGCATTGTATTTTACTTTATCAATATTCTATATATTGGTTGTGTTTAATGTTCTGTGTTGGCCGTGTCCTGTCAACGATACGTCTCATCTTGGAAATATAGTTTCTTATATGTTAGCAACGAGAAGTAGTCTACATTATAATGACTTGTCATCAACTCTATACTGCTAACTCAGGGGAAATCTGTCTGTGAACTAAAACGCTAAAACTAAAACTAAAACTAAAAACTAAAAACTAAAAACTAAAACTAAAATTCATGCACACGTAAGCATGTGTGTGAACGAATAAACGAATTTAAAAAGGATATTCAAGAAATGTGGCAAATGCATCTTTAGAGATGTCGCCGAATTAGGCATGCAACGCTTTACGTATACAATTACTGTATCAACTCGTTAAACGGTAGGGGACCAAATATTTCTCCTATAAAGGTTTTGTGTTGTAATTAGAATATAATCTAATTTAGAACCGCAATCGCAAATAATATGGCAACGAAGATCGTAAAAATGATCCTATATTTCTCTTTTATGCGAATATAATACAACTTAGAAAACTTTTGAATTCACCTTGGTTGAAACCGTTTTACTAACAGTAGTTTCATTGGTATACTTGCTGCTCTATGTGTTTACATAGCCGAAGTGTTTATTGGTATAATGTATTTAAATCGTATTCTAGTACAAATTCAAAATTGTTTGTCTGTGTCATACTGAAATTCAAGGTTGGCCTATAACAATATCGGCATTGTAAACTTCACGTATATATCGTTATATGGTCTATAGTTATATAGTATGGTAGTTTATATACGTGGAAGGGGTTGAGAAGAGTTGCATTCTTGGACATGCACATCAATAAGATCTTCTAGCAGACAGACACCACCACGTGTATAACAAGGTTAAACCTATCAACGACGTTGGGAAGCAGGGCTTGGTGCACCCACGTGAATTAAAACCTTTATCACGCCCAGTATCTTAATGCTGTTCAGGGTGATTAAAAATACGCTATAACCAAAAGCATCACTATGTCGGCGTTTCTAATGGACTCTATTGCCTATCACAACAACAGCCTTACGTGCTATATCCAGTCGTAATAGTTCGACTTGTGTTTTATGGGGAGCCATTTTACTATTAAACAATGAAAGTGATATCACTTATTCGAATAAGTGATAATACTTATTATGATTAAAAGTAAAATGACAAACCTATTAATTTATTAAGTGGCGTTTTTGGTTCTTTGGGGCCATAAAGCGCATTCAGTGTTTTCCTAGAAATAAAACAGATTGCCCGCCCCTAATACCTGGTGCAATGAGACGTTAGGGATGTTGTATAACTTTTCATGAGCAGACTCTATAAAACCCGAGGCTGTTATTTGTTTGCTTAGTTGCTTTCTATACTTCTTACGGATCATTTTTATAAGATATACTGAATGGGACAGCTAATCCGTCACTTTTGTATTTCCAATAACTTCGTCAAGATATGGAGTTACGCTACTAAAGCGTGTGTATGACTTTAACCATGTGTATTTGTTTCATGTTACCTAAATGTTCTTTCTTATTCAAATCCAAATTTCATGGATTTTGAGAAAATACACACAATGTCAAGTACGTGAAATGTCAAGCGGCGGGTTATTTGTTACGTTCAGTAGAGTATTAACTTGTCAATGATGTTAAGACGATTGCTGGCTGAAGCATGAAGTGTTCCCTACTAAACTAACATTTTCTAAGATTTTCATCAAGTGCAATATTTTCACTGCTGTACTAGTTTTTTTTTATTTGTAAAACTATGCCTATATCTACAAATCATAACTATTTCAATTATGTAACTGACCTATTAAAGAATGACCTGAAAACCGAACACCATAACCGAATACTTCATTGAACAGTGTGATTTATGCATACATTGAGACACTTATATATAAGTATCAAAAAACATATTATATAACAGTAGAAGAAAAGAAATGTATTGAACGATCAAAATCAACAAAATACCTCCTCAGAGTTCAAACTATAAGTGTAACCAAGCCAATGTTACTCTCCTGCCAAATAGTAAATCACTTTGCATGAAAGATCATTCAAACGAAGTAACCCTTGAAAGTGTAGATAGTAATATAACAAAATATTGAATTAACTGTTTTTACTAAGGTTAAAACAGGTTAACTGTAACTCTAATACGCTTAGATAATGTTTTGAAACTTGAACTAAACTTGAAATTGTACCATTGGTTAATCATATCGGTAACTGTAACAGTAACACATAAAATAACACTTTTACAAATGAATGTTTGATTTTTGATTTTTGGTGTTATTGTTTTATTGTTTTTGTTTTTTCTTCTTTCTTTCTTTTTTTTTTTGGGGGGGGGGGGGAGCTTTTTTGTTGTGTATATCGTTGTTGCTGTTGTTGTTTTAAATAGTTCACCTTTGTTACACTTTTATGTGTCACTTTTAAAATATTGTTAATTTTCTTTAACTTTCTTTCATTTTTCACGACTTTTTCGACTGTTTGAACTGATGTGTTGAGCTAAAATTATTGTTTGTCATCACTGGAATTAAAACGATGAAATCAATGTGGATGTTTCGTCATTACATTTAAATCAAAGTCATATAATTTTTAGAAATATGCAATAACAGTTATAATTTCCTAGATCTGGATTCTGTTTCACAAACGTTACTTAAATACCTAAAATCTTGTTTTGACTGGTTACTTATCTATTTTGTGAGCATTTTAAATTATACAATATGCAAATATACTTGAGCTAGTCTACAAACTTTTTTACAAATAAGCTTTAATACATAGATTTTTGTATTTAAGTTTCAAAGTCCATATTTTAAAATGTTGAATAAACAAAAGTCTGGCGTTGTTTGTCAAGGATTGTTGATAAATACTGACAGATAACTTTATAGTTCACATGTCATCCTTAAAAAAAGTTTGAAAACTGTTTAAAAACATCTTAATTTAAAATATAGGAATAACGATTTATGTACTATAATGAGCTTTTTAAAGAAGCGGAACATTAACATACATGTTTGTCAGGCTAACCGAACCCCAACATAATGCTATAATGTGCATTATCCAATAAGTCCAAAAAAACAAAGCTTACACCGAACCCCAACATAATGCTATAATGTGCATTATCCAATGAGTCCAAATAAACAAAGCTTAAACTGAACACCGACATAATGCTATAATGTGCACTATCCAATGAGTCCAAATAAACAAAGCTTAAACTGGAAAATAGCTTTACAGCTAGTGTTTTATATTTGTAAATCTGACACAAAATAAAGTTTCTTGTATCTTGGATCTTGTAAACTGAACACCGACATAATAATTTATATGTTTTAATTTGCAGTATACCTTATGCCCCATCTGCCAACAAGTCATTTTCTTTGATTTTATAAATTAACACATACTTGTCAATATTTTTATAATGATATTTGTATCTCAACTTTTACAACACGTATCACTACCATGTGTTTGTCAGAAAGTGCGGGTTGATGCAAACATCTTATCAAACAATGTTTGCTGCAATCTCTTTATTTAATGGAATGCAGAGTGCAAAGTGCAACTATTTACCACGTTCACTGGAGATTATTTTTCCATTTAAACGGCCGGTAGATACAAATGTTGATGATCTCTTCCTTTCGTTCTTCAAATACATTACTGCTACATCTCGTAAAATTCCTTTAAATTATACCAATTAAAATGGTTGATGAACTTGTAAAATATGTCTTAAATGTTTCTTAAATGTATTTAAATGTTTTTGCATTAAATTCATATTTTTTACAGATCTTAGTTAGACTATGCAGTAAGCATACAGAATGCAGTTAAAAGACATTTTACATCGACTTCGTTTTGACCGAACATGTGTTTGAATACTTTGATATAATTAGGTTTCCTAGTGGAAGGACTATTTATATTTTTGCAGTTTTGTATATCTAAATGGAGGATAGCCGGGAACCACCATAGAACTATGACGAGGCTAATAAAATTGTCTTCTTGTCACAATAATGTACGTCTACAATACCACCGTTTAAGGACTTATTTGATAAATATGAGCAAAATATTTTGAGTATAATGTATTCAAAATATAAGTGTTAAAGTAATATATTTACACTCATTCGTGAATTTCTTTTCTTGAAAATTGATTCAAACGTTTCCAATTAAATTGTACTGGTCTTAAATCAGGAAGCACTTGTCAAATGGGTGTTACGTTCGATTGAATGTGTGTAGTGCACTGACTGGACATTGGTCAATGACTTCAATATGCGGACACCAGGTCAGTGGCCAGTGGCTTTGGACAAAGCTAAGCTGTGGCTAATATAAGTATCGAAGGTGAGAAATATATGTTTTGATTTCATTATTCCAGTTAGGCTGTTGACTTTATAGGAAGTACTTTAGAAAAACACGATATGCAAAAAGAATGGTCGACGTTTGCTTCTGCTTCTAGAAAATCAAACAATCACTAAACACGCTATGCTTTGCCCCTTGTCAAGATGTACGTTCAACATTTGTGTCCAACGTATTAGAAATTTATAGGCTGCTTAACAACGCAATTGGTGCGATGTTAAATTGAAGCATATTGCAATATCATTCATAAAACAAATAAAGTATTGTTCAAATCAGCTTTTTAATACGCAGTTTGTATACATACGTTGTAGCAAACATTGTCAGTTATTGATCTGTGTTGGTCTCAGAGGTTGTAATAATAATAAACATTTGTTATAATGTATTTCACCAAACAAACAGTGAACTATATTATATATAAACTAGATTATTTATAATATGGTTGAAGCTAAACCATACCGCAAGTGATAAGGTTCCGTGTAGCATTATAATGCAATGTTATGTTATGTTCGATTGTTAACATTCATTAATGATTTATGTGGCACGCTTTCAACATTTGCAATAGCTTGCCTTGCCATTAGTAACAATAATTTATTATATTACATACAATTGAAATACAACGCAACACTTCTAATTCGTAAATATTAAATGAATAGAAATGAAGCTTTGTCATTTGACTCTTAAATTGACTTCATTGTTATGATCTGTAGACACATGTGTCACGTTACGGAATCTGGTCCAATATTGTTCCAAGTGTTTAATATTTTGCAAAATGTATCGTCGAATAAATCTGTCTAAGTATAGTTCTTTTACCTTTAAATGGTGTTTGAATGGTTCTAAACTTAAACTTCCAGCAAAAAGAAATAATGAGAAAACATATAAGATCTAACAGCATCACTACTATATAATGAAATAATAATATAATGATATAATGAACTATTTGCAAGGATTGAAATAAAACTGGTTTAAACCCAGGTCTTTGAGACCTACAAAAATATATATGTAAAATGTTTTATATATGCCTGTAGATAATTCGCCGAGTCGTAAAATGGCATTAATGGTCGCTATGAAAATTTTCATAAATGGATCTATCATAATTGTTTGTGTTAACACGTTTTTTTCTTGATTTGGTATGTTACTATTAAACTAAGCCTGTATGTCCCGATATCTGTACGTTTTAAGGGAGCTTACCTCCGTACAAATCGACCAAAAGAGAAATAACTGTGTTAATTCTTAGAACAACATTATCGCCATGTTTGTATTATTTTAAATCTCGGGTTGAAACCTTTAATACCTTTCGAAGATACCATTCTTATCTATGAATTAAGGGAGCTTACATCTGCTCGAATCAACGGATAGAAAAAAGTCCATGCCGTGAAGCATGCCGGGTAATATATGATACACATAGAGATATAAAGGTAAGGTATAATGAAAAGCCGTTGTAAACCTTGTCATACAAACTATTGATCGACTGTTTTTTCACAGCATGCCCGAATATCACGATAAACGAGTGTATGTTTGCTGAATGTATTCTTTTATACTGACGATATATAGATATATAGATACCGGGCGCTCTGGTCGTCGCGTGATAACTAATGTCATATAATCCAATTTTCTTTTTCAATAAGCAGATTTATTTTGACAAATTACCAAAAACACGGTACTAATTTCTCTATCGATACGACATTTCTATTGAGGAAAACATTCAACAAAGGGTTAACAAGCTATTTCATAACAGTGATATCAAATCTCTCTATTCAATTTCATTTTTAAATATTTTCAAGAGGTACTCCAACTTGCATATAGATTCGATTCCTTTACATATACTACTTCGATTTAAAGTTATGAAAGTTGTCCCCACAAAAGGTATCATTCCCGGTGATTCGTTTTCCAAATTATATTTTAAAATTTACATTTGTGTATATGAAGGTTTAACGAATGCATAATGTTTCAGACCTTTCAAGTGTCTGTATGTTTTTTTTTAAATTAAGATTTACAGAAATAGTCGTAAAATTATGTCAGAAGTGTGTTCCACGCTAATTATAAAAGAAATTATGATATAAAAATAACGACAAGCAATATAAATGAACAACATGCAGAAAATTAATTTTACATGAATTGATTTGATTCCCAAATTTAGGAGAGAAAACCCGATGCTTTATGACACCATCAATGAACTTTATGTCATAAACGTCATGGAAATTTATTAAAAAACTGTATATTGATTATCCAGTAACTTTGAGACTTTCATAGTTTTTTTACTTGTCAATAAATGTCAAATAATCATCATTATTTGATTTGAATATTTAGCGTTATTCGATGCCATCAGATGATCAATTAACCTAACCACTCTTTCCTGGGACTCTGAAAGGCGGTTAACCAATACTCAAGCACACCCATCTCCCAATGTAACTGGTGTGCAGCGAGAGATGAGACGCAATGTCGTATATCAATTATCACGGAGACTGTTTCTTGATAGTTAGACGCGCTACCGACCGAGCTTATCATCATTAACGACTGACAATCTTAAATCATCAAGGAATATTTTATCGCCTTGGATAGCCTTCTAACTGGGAAGACCTTGATTTATTTTCAAAAGAAATCGATTATAAATAACTCATTATAAGTAAAAAAAAAAAAAAAACAGTAATAAAAGATATATGGAATCGTAAGAAAAAAATAACAATGCCTATTTTCAAATTATGACTCATTAGAGTGTGCTTAACCCGCGAAATCAATGAAGGAGCATGTTGCTAGGAAGCTTTGAGCTGTCATTCGGTTGCTTCCTGAAGTGAAGTACGGATTAGTGTTGAAAGAAAATGCCATTTGCTTGTACGAATACGTCTGAAGCACTACAAAAAAAAGTATAAATTTTTATATTGAAGAGGTAAGTTCAATAAAATTTTAAGTGAAACATTCATTTTTCGCCGGACTGTACCAATGACACATCTTTTTTACGACGACCTTACGTTCGAAAATTTATATAAATGATCTATCTCTTTATTACGGCTGAATGAATAGATGTGCTTGTGTACTTTTTCGGTTGGTCGGTCCCATGGTTTATATAACAATCCATCTGATACAACACCTGGACTACCAAGTTCAAATTATGTATATGCATGCACGTCTGTTTTTAATCCAAAACCATACCCTTCAAGTTCAAAATAAACATAAACCTCTTCAGAAAAAAAAGATAAAATATGAAGGCCGCCATTTATCTTTTCTCTATCTCTTCAGATGACCTCTTCAATAACCTGGGTAAACAGTATAAAACTATAAACAGTACAATAGATAAAAAAAGATCTACAAAACTGCATTGTAATGATATTGTATCTATAAATCAACTACTTAAAGAAACTGGATGTAGATTTGAACAAACACTTGGAAAGAAACAGTTAAATACGAATCAACTGACGAGCCGAGGTAATAAAACAAAGACAGTCGCGTAATCAATCACCGTGTCAACATGGACTTGACGGACGGTAGTTATTTCATGTTTACTTTGCCCTTAAGTATCCCAGGTCGATGATTACCAGTCATTCGTGTGTTTACTGGGAATTATTGACAGAAAATAGATTTACGATGTTTAAGTATTAAATAAGAATCGTTTAAATAACATTGTAGCCATGCTCTTTCACAAATAGATGTAACCATGTAAATGTAACGTTCATGAGTATTCTATTGTAGTTGTGCATCGATTGTAGCGATACACTGCTAATTAGTTCAACAGCAATGCATATGTTATTGTTGTTTTTATTTGTTTCTGGCTTTGTTTTATTTTGACTGGAGGATTAATGGGGTTTAATGTCATTTTCAACATATAAAAAAGTATACGGCATCCAGTATGATTGATGAAGAGAGACTTCTGATCTAAACAGAACCACCGACACTCCGTAAAAAAAAATGGCAACTCTCTCACATATTGTGATATGGCATAACAAAGAAATATATTTATAGTCTCTTATAATTCTTTTGTGAATTACCATGTACGATATACGGTGTTAAATATGTTTTTATTATATATGCAAACGATAGTGAAGTGTACATGAATGAGACTAAAATAATGTTTGTTTGTTTGTTTTTGTTTGAATATTTAGCGTAATGTTATGCCATCGAGGGCTATTAGAAAATCGGTTAAACTGACTGCTCTTTAATGGGATCCTAGAAGATTAAAAAATATTCTGCAACTATCCCACATCTCACTGTTGAATCAGCGGTGAGAGACGAATGACAATGATACACAGTGCCGTATAGCAATCATCACGGAGACTATGGTCGGGCGGGAAATGATAGTCAGACGTGCTACCGACTGAGCTAACCAATACATAAAACATATCTATGGACTGAGATGGACTCGAATAGCGGTTAGAGGTAAACGCATCCCGTATATTTATTAACGACGTGAATGGTAGCACGGTTCTGTCTTTTTAGGTCCATAGAATAAATGTCTGTTTTGAACTTGAACGGTTTGTAGTGCATGGGATAATGCACTGTTGTAGTTACTTCTGATAAGTTCTTATTAAGTGATATACTGCCATATTTTAACAACGAGCTCAACAATGCATTATGGGTATTTAATGACAGTCTGGTCATGCTACTTTACACATTTCTGTGTACTTCATTATATAAGATTTACAGGTGGTACATTTAAACATTGAACGATAGTTGTATTGAGAGAGGTATTAAATAATATTTCACACTGGTATGTCTGCAGTTGTAGATACGTATTATATACAAATATAAATTCTTTACAAAACCAGCATGATCAATTTGATCATGTTCTGTCTGTATTAGAAAAGAAGAACTGAACATTGGCGGTTTGAAGTGTTTAATGCAAGCATTTTCAAATGTATTAAATTATAAATCCTATCAAATATATTTTAAAGATTATTTAAGAGAGCGGTGAAATGGTTTAATTATGCCTGAGCAGGCATATCTGTACACATCACGGCATAATATTAATTAAGATATAATTACGAAAAAGAAATAGGTATATGCTCTTATATATGCAATTGTCTTTATACTACACGTATGTAGATGCTGTAACACGCATTATGACATGCACATGCATATAAACATGCAGATTTGATCAAGCTTATATTTTGTATTAAATATATTCTACATTGTGATTTGTGTTTTGTTTAAACATGCATGCTACATAAATAATTCTATATATGTATGAGTATGAGTATTATAATGAATATAAATGTAATTAATTTCTAGTTATTATTAATATTATTTGTATAATCTATAATGATCCTTTACAACTATTTTATAAAAAGCGAGACATACCTGGGGGCCAGTTGAGGAGTCGGTTTGGAGTACTTTTCCTTACTTCCTGACCATCGAACGCTTTGTTTGATCCCCGTACACCAAGTTCCGTGTGACTTCGCTGAATGCCCGCGGGCTGGCTGTCCTTTTTACCCCCCGGACGTGCAGTTGCAGATCCCATCACAGCTAGATCATTCCTGTCCCCAAGCCGCGACATAGGGTGCTCTATGACGGGCAGATTGGGGACACGTCCAGGGGTGCACACCGGACTGGCCGAAGAAACGTTTCTTTGCATTGCAACACCGGTAGCCATATTTTATATTTTAATATGTATCCCAATATAATATCAGTTCACCACTTAGTATTAAGCGCTAGATATTAGACTGGTAATATAAAATCCCGTATGCACATTAATCCGTATTAATGAATGAAACATTCTCCATTTCTTTCCACAATTAACCAACTGTCCAAAAATTAAAACAAAGCCAGTAAAACGTATAAGTTACAAGCGCCTTTTTAACTACGACTCGTTTATTGAATATTATATTTTGCGAAACTATTCTATTGGGGGATCGACACCTGTTTTGAGTCTCACGACATGGAGATCGAAATAGCCATGTATAGTGTACATAATCGCCTGGTAACGACCAGGTAGATCACGTGACATGTATTCAAACTATACTGTGTGTATTTAAATTGTTTAATTATCTTTCTGTACGATTTAAAAAGCCACCGCAAACGGTCTATAGGTGGACTATTCAACTTGTGTTTGTTTATAGTTATCATGTTATCAAAATACAATTGTCTGTTGAATTGACAACAATGCAATTGTTGGTCTTTAATGATATAATCCATGCTTAAGGACAATGACATAGTTTAGAGGGGATCGTTATATATAAATATGCGAATTAATGTTTGTCGAGTTTATTTAAAAACACGTTAAAATTCAATTTTGACCTGGTATTTTCGTTCATGAAGGATCCTCTGTGACCGAGAGGTCTAAAGCGCTGTCTCAAGACTATGCAGGCACTGCTACGCTCGTGGGTTCAAGCACAGCTCCATCCAAATCGCATGTTTGCCATTTGCTTTAGGAAAGACGGTGATTCTACTCAGATTCATTTTGATTTCTTCCTCCATCAAATTTATAGGATGCCATATGTAATATAATGTGTAGACAATGGTTCTATAATAAAATGTTATATCTTAATGACTTAAACCACGTCATTAAAATATTAATAAAATATGTTTTTTTTTTAAATATCTTTGTAATAATTTTATTTTGTTCGGTTGCTAAGGAAACTCAGAGTATGAACCGTTTTGGACTCCATATCCTTGGAAGAACCAGTACTGATAGCTGTTTTTGAGAGAACAACGGGCCGAGCTGGGGATCGAATCCACAACCTCTATTGAGAGACTAACATTCTATCCACTACACTACTACCTGTTTAGATATTTTGATCAATGTTGCTTGTTATTAACCTCCATTAAGACATGTATTAGTGAAAGTAGTATTTGGTAATTAGCCTCGTTTTAAAACGTCTTTCGTCTATATAATTAGGTAAATTCGCCTGAAACAACACTAGAAGTGCACTATCATCCTCAGACATGGTTTCATACCCCACCCAGTCACGTTATACTGATAACGCGCCGACAAACTTTACAACTAGTTTCTAAATGGGCCGATAAGCTCAGTCGGTTACACGTCTGACTATCAATCCAAGTGTCGTGAGTTCGAACCCCCGCCTGGCAACAGTCTCCGTTATGATTGATATACGACATTGTGTCTCAATATCATTCGTCTCTCACCGTTGATTCAAATGGGAAAGTTATCAGTTACTTGCGGAAATGGGATGTGCTGGAGTACTGGTAAACCTTTCAGGATCCCAGGAAACAGTGGTTAGGTTAACTGATCGTCTGTTAGCCCTCGATAGCATAAAAACGACGCTAAATATTCAATCAATCTAAACGCTGACCGTTAAGCAATGCAACTTCCATATGCATAGTACCACATTATTAAATATGATTGACTGCAGCGGTGATCTAGAGGTAAATTCGCATACACCAATGTAAGTATTAATTATACCTTATGTAAAACCCTATAAAATCGCTCTTTATAAAAGAACGTCTCGGGTTTAACAATAAAACGTTTATAAGAAAGTGCAACATCAATTTAAAATTTATATACAGTTGAACTTAATCGCATCGAACACAAATGGTTGGAACACCACATATATATCGAACTTCTTATCTGGTCCCGGCCTATTTCGTATTTCGATATACATACATGTATGGTATGATGTTACGATATGATGAGGTAATAGTGATAGTATCATCCTTCGGGCAAACACTGTTAACTTCGGCTCGGTAAACAGTACACTATTACTGTCTCTCTCAAAAGACATGACATGCTATAATGTGACATCGTATACATGCTATGGTACGGTATATGACAATCTATGTTCAATGTATATTGAAAAGAAATATGTTTTGTTCTGTTTATGATGAATTGTCGGACTTGGGCAATGTTGCAATATAGAGCCACATGAATAATCGAACTTTACTGATAAAGCAAAATATTGTGTATCGATATCTCATATACATATTTATGTTTTTATAAACTAGTTTGGATTCTGTTAACTTCCATTATTAACCTATATAAGTATATGTTTTTGTCTGCATTTCGTTTCAGTCGCGGTCAAGACACATATCATTTGATGAAATTGCCGAGTGCTGATACTCAACACAAGTTGGGAGTTGGTAATAAGATGCTTTGTCGATACCACAGAATATTTTTTTAAAAATGTAGGAGGTGTATTTTATGGTCACGTGGTCTAAGGTGCTATCTCAATATCAGTTGGGCCTACCCCTCACCGCTGAGGTATTGGGTTCGAGCTCAACCCGGTTGTTTTATAAGCAAGTGGGGCACGCTAACCACAGCAAATGAGTAAGATCCCATATTAGATGGATACAAATAAATTTAACCTCGGACTAACTGCAACAGAAAATGTGTTTGCAGTTTCTGAAACTATTACTTAATTTGACCACAGAAATGAAAATAGGACAAAATCGGAGTTCATTTAAGTACTTTTATTCTTGGTTATAATTCGGACAGTTGTTCTGTATCTGAATACTATGACATGTTTTGTACTTTCGGTTTTAATAAACATTTAATTTGGCATAATTTTATGTAATTTAATCGAATTGTATACTTTTGTACAGATTAAATAGCTTCGCCAATAGAAATTCAATCAATTTATCAATCTGAGTATTTTAGGTTTTTTGTTTGTATATAAAATGCAGCTTCAAATGTCAGCGTTCAATTCAGAAACGAGCTTATTACTGGCGACTGCTGGCGCGAGAAGTACACGTTTCTCTGAAATTTGTCATTATCCAGTATTGTTCACGCAGCATGGTTCTAATACTGTTTAATACACGGTATCAATTAATGATATAATATTTTATAAAGGTATTCAATTGTACGATAGAAACTTTCTGTAAGTTGTTTATAGTCAGTAAAAGAAGAAAGGACGCATGCCTGTTGTGTACAGAATGTCTTAAAAATTGTCATGATATTGTAAAACTGAGAATCAAAGATTGTAAGGGTATCAACAGAGCTAGCAAAGAGTGCAATGATAGTGTCACTTTGTAACCAGGTTAAAATGTGCACAAGACCTGCCGATTGTCATATACTAATGCAAAATATATTAATAGTCAGAAAAGAAAACTTGAAACAGAAAGTCAATCAACAAGCAGTGTTAAGCGAGTTTTTCGTTTGGAAAGTATGTTTAATGTTAAAGATGATTGTTTATTTTGTGGTTAATCCAATAACATTGATGACAAACCTATGAAAAATGTATGTTCCGTCCGCACCTTTGACTTTCAAGAAAAGGTAGCAGATGTATGCGCTAAAAGACAAAACTCTTGGAGTGAAATAGTATTTGCTAGAATCCAGTGTGTACAAGAGTTGCACGAAGCAGATGCCATATATCATCAAATCTGTAGTGTTAACTTCAGAACAAATAGGGGTATTCCAAATCAATTCACATCTGATGAAGTTAAACTTGTGCGTTCTGGAAGGCCATCCGTAGATGAAACTTACGCCGCATTTCTACGTGTTGTGCAATTTCTTGAAGAAACTGATGATGAACAAATTTCGATAAATGATCTTATGAAAATGAAACAGTATCTAGAAGGAACAACATATAGCCATACAGCTTCAAACACATGAAACAAAAATTACTTAGCCATTTCGAGACAAAATTATTATAACAAATAGTTACGGAAAGACTATAGTGACATTAACGGCAACTGCTTCTTCAATTTTGGATCAGTTCTATAAAATGCCAAAGCAAGACAATTCCGAAGCAGAAAAAATGCGAATCATAGAGACAGCAGCTAAATTATTAAAGAATGGCATTAATACAGATTAAAAGCATTTATCCCGATTGCGAAGTCATTGAATCAGAAATAGACACTTTAGCTTACCTATCTAGTTCTCTAAGATGTTTACCGGATGATCTATTTGCGGGACAGGGTGCAAGTTGGACAAGCTATAATGCAATCCGTTCGCCTGCGACGTATAGTTGCATCTTTACAAATTGGTCTTGGTGTACAAATGTACAGGTAGTATGGTTTTCGATTCTCTGCATTAGCATTGATTCTGTTCTTCATATTCAGAAGTATGCATATATTGAAGAAGCTCGGTTGTACATAAGGGTACTGAACTTACTGGCCATAAACCCTAAATGTTTATACAACATGTAGCCGATAATGCCGACCACAACATAAGAACGGTTGATGGTCTCTGCACATTCCATGGTATGGGTATCATAAAAACAATAGCACAAGGAAATAAATCAACCATACTTATTGCTAGGGTTACCGTTTCGTCTGAAGATGTTATGGCTATAGGAAAGATTAACATTGCTTACTTTTAACCAAAGAAACACTTTCAAATCCTATTGAAATTCAAGAAATTGCCCGTCTATCACCAAAATGACAAAACGAACAATGTTGACATTTTGTGGGAAATATCATGGCTATTAAAACCTGAACGACCTTCTTGGAATGGTTTTATGCAAACAGTGCAACAAATCTACTGTCCTATTCATGTCAATGATCGATATGAAATCCAGCGACGAGAATTGTATTTACTCAACTTTATGCTTGTTAGTAAACAGGCTAGACGGTACAATTCAACACCGATACTTACAGTTGATCAACCTTTATGGTGAAAGGCCTCAAAACTTCTTGAACATGAAGCTCAAGGTAGTGTGCTATGGAATATAATTCTCAGAATTGGTGGCCTTCATGTAGAGATGAGTTTTCTCGGTAGCATTGGTGCTCTAACGGGTGGTTTTGGTTTGCGCGAGTTATTGGAAGTGATGTATGCTGAGACAGCTGTTAGTCATATGTTAAGTGGTAAGGCCATTTCCAGAGCTATGCTGGGGCATTTACTGGTAGAATCTGTTCTAACAGCACTAATTATGGACAATATATACGATACTGTTATCCGCCAGTATCGACCAAGATGAAACAGCTACAGGCATGGTGATGAAAGGCTCTAATTTGCAAAATTTTTATCAACTTACAGAGGATAATTCAAGGGTAGAGATAGCGGAGGATCTAAATGTTTTAAAATGTATACTTGAAGATGTGTTAGATGGATCAGTGACGGTTGAAACTGTTTGTTATGACGAAACAAATATTTTTGAACAAATCAATCTCAAAATTGAACATTACAAAACTTCTTGTGAAGATTTAAAACACACAGACGCTGGTTCCAATACATTGAAATTATTTCAATTTTACGATCGTTTATTAAGTCAGAGCGCACGGGTGACTAGGATCTTCATTTGGGTACATGAACTCTTATGTTACCCTATTTCGCTGCATCGGGGCACTACCTGTATTCGAAATCGGTGTACATGTACGTGAAAACTATATATGATTTCCCTGATACCAATCCTGAAGTTTACAGAAAATTTAAAGAAGAGTACCATGTTGTTAGACGAAGCGATAGATTATGGGTCGGTTTATCAACTGATCTCGTAATAGAACAGATGCTGATGAGAAGTATGAAAAGAAGTGGTGGTCTGACCAGAGGAAGGAGTATGACAGACCTTCAGATGGAAATATGGCTGCTTTCAACGCCGTCCTGTGTTAGCGTGAATAGGGCAATGCAACAGTTTACTGGCATTACGTACACATCAAATGAACAACACAGCGACACATCTAAAGCTAAACAGACATGAGACAACAGTGACATGTTGAAGCTTTCCGACTTTCTACAAATCAGAAACCCATTCAATTTATGTTCAGCTTCAGAAGAACAGGTAAATATTTATAGAGCTGAAGAATTGGGTCAAAATATAATTACTGCAATGGCTGATGAAACGATATTACAATACTCATTTAAACGAAAAGAAATCAAGCAGTAACAATGGATTCCAAATTAAATGTCAAAATGACGACCACCGCGTAACAGTTGACCCTCAGTTGATGTTTCAACGATTAATATCTGCAGCACAGCAAGTTATCACACAAGATGAAATCTGATCTCTGTTTACATACGAGTTGTGTTCATATCCACCATCATTGTTTGACACTAATGGTCTTATGCGAGTTCCAAACAAACCACAGATTGAAGATGCAATGTCTAAAATAACTGGCTTGGATAAATGTACTGTAAACGATGTGCAAAGTATGTACTCGATGGCGGGGCATTAATCCAAAAACGTCCATGTAGTCGTGGTGCCACATTCAACACATTTAACACCATTGCTGAGATGTATTCAGTGTATATATTGAAATGTTACAAAATGTTGTTGTTGTGTTTGATGGATATTCAAATTATCCGTCTACAAAAAATAATACCCATCAAAGAAGAAATTCTGGAAGAATTATGGCAATACCACATTAAATATAAAAAGAAGATATTCCTTGCAAATCTTTACAACAATTCAAGCTTCATTGACAAGTTAAGAACCCATCATCAATCTAAGTACATAGAGATTATTCAATGCAGGAGTATTAAATGTGTTACTCTGTATAGTTGCCACCAACCGAAAATGCTGCGAAATACAATAGTTACAGAGTATACTACCGGGTACAAATATAGACAGGAAATGATTTGAACGTTCAAGAATGGGGATGGAAAATATCAAATGGGTGCATGCTTCCAATCTAGACTGACAGACAACCAGTACCAGATAGACTTCTGAAGGTGATCAGATGTAAATGTTAAACTGAATGCAGTGAATGTTGGGGAGTAATTTGTGTCAACTCTGCAGCAATGGATAATGTCACCGATGAAAATGAGTAAATTGTTTCTTGATTGATTTATATAAATACAGAGCGGCCGCAGACATGATTGTATGTTAATTTGTACAACGACAAAAAAAATATTAATGAATGCATAATTGGTTTACTGAATGAATGGTGTTTTACGGCACGTCGATATACATTTTAATAGATGAAATGATTTAGATAAATCAAAAATCGAATTTATTTTTTTACTTATAAGATATGTAGTTAAAGATAAAAACGTTATGAAAAATAAACGTCTCTGAGAGAAATTTTACGGGTAGCTGAACTACTGCTTAAAACTGAAGTGCATTGAGGTCTTTAATGTACACCGAGTTATTCTCCCTGTACACAAGACCGGCGGCTTAACGTCTCTTCTGAGGCTGTGAAGATATGTTTACATTTTTAAGTAATGGTAAATCAAAAAAAAACATGAAGAAAGGGAAGATTTTATTAAAAATTTGAAAACATGATAAAGTGGGTGGGGTAATTGGACAGAGTATTTTTCGTATATTATCATATTTCCCAAATAAAATTGGACATTGTTTAAGACTGCAGTTAATAGAAAAATAACATGCTAATATTGTGTTGAAACGTGCCCAGTTTATCAAATAAAAGTTTATTGGTGGTCATTTTTTGATTAAACGACTTTTATTTCAAAATCCAATTAAAAAAATATGTATATTTTTGTATGATAAAAATGAAAGAGATGTCCGATTTTTGCCTATTTTCAGTACGTATTTGGAAAAGGTTTGAACTTTCAGAAACTATTAAAACATTTTCTGTCGCAATTAGTCAGCAGTTGGAAGTTTTTACGGCTATTTTGACCATACTATATCAAAACAGTATAGCAGTTTAGGTAGGTTTGTACAATGTTCCCTTCTAGTGCTTGGGTCCTTGACTTTGTGTGTATATGTACTAATATTGATACATCTATGGCTTCTGTTTTATTAATTTTATCAAACTTTGGTTACTATTGCCTTAAGCAAACAAATTTTTTTTTAGTTAAATATTTAATTATAATGTTTGGTGTTTTAATGTCGAGTATAATCATGGGTGATCAATCGTTTATCGTACACGTTATACATGGGAGAAGTACTAAAACTGATAAATATATAAATTGGATAAAATCAATTTGGTCTTGAGAAAAATTGGAGATAACCAATCAAAACACAATAGTAACAATACAATCTATAAATCAATTCAATTTCGGTAGGTGTAAAAGTCTTATACTTAGCTATTATACTCGCTGAAAGAGAAAACTGCGAAAGTAGTAAATATAATTAATAAATAAATATAGTAATGGCATAAAGGATCATGCGATCAGCGTAACTTACCAAAAACACCAGCAGTAGCACAGCATTCCAAGTCCAATCAATTTCAATAAGTGCAAAAATCACACACTTGCTTCATATTTCCTAAATATGTTTTGTTGTGTACTCGTAATTAATTAAAAAGCATCATATTACATCTAATTGCACTGGGTGGTGTAGGCGCATTGCTATTGACGAATGACAATTGCACGTGGCGGTTTTGTTACTGCTGACAATATGACACTAAATTAGCCATCCTGGTTTTACAGATAAGCCGTTGGACACTTATCACTTAATTGATAAGCAGTGTGAATACTAATTAACACAATTGCTGTATGTGGGCACCGTATCATCACAGTGGCAAATAAAACTCGTAGTCAGATGGAAGTTGGCACTTTTATTTAAAGATATTTTTGTGTGAAAATAAAATTGAAGACGGACGGATTTAGATGTGAATCGATCAAATTAAATGTAAGTTTTATTGTTTTACTTTGACTGCATGCATTGGAAACGGCGAATGCTTCCGTGGGGTAGTCGCGTTTTGGCGGTTATAAATAATCATTGTTTATTCTTCTTCTTGTTTTCTCTTTTTTCAGAGTCCATTTTGACATTTAAGACCATGAGAGTGTTATTTTACCTACAATAAACATTTTTGAATATCACCCATCTTACTGAAGTCCCTTTTATAGGTGTAAGCTCAACATTGATTTTTGTTCTTTATTCTATAGTAAATAAAAAAAAGTTTGCAGACTTGTCATTCATAGAAACTTACATTTTATTGCTTGTCAACCTCTGCACTACCAATATATAAAGAGACAATAGGAGTCATGTGTCATCCAAGAGATTTGTTTTTCTGTTCAGCGTGTACAATGTTGACAAAGTGAAAGTAGACTTCCGAAATCATGCATTCATACCCAAATTTCAAAGCATCATTTTTTTTTCTAAATTCACATTTCAAACATGACAATGCTTTCAAAATGTTCAAAATACATCAATAATGCAATTCAAAGAAAAAAAATATAAGGAAAATGTATTTTAACGAAGAAACAATGACTATTTATAACCGCCATTATGCGACTACCTGTTTGCAATGGTATTTCTAAGCCTAAAGAGCAAAATAACGTTGACAGTGGTTTTACATTGCATTATATCGTATTACTGTCGTTTTACTGCGTTTTGTTGACATGGTAATATTTGTTAAGGTCTATACCAAGTTTGTATCTTTAACATGTATACTGTAAATGTCACATTATAAAACCCCAATTGAATCCTGGTAATCATGTGATTGGTGTATTCAGACAAGGGGTGCATTTGCTTGAAACAGATAAACCATGTAGAATGATACAGTTACAACAAATGGTTTATTTTTAGTTTTAGTATAAACTAGGTTTTATATATAGCTTTACTGCGAAATAAGACGGAACTTATTTGAATCGCCTTCTGGGCCGTTTCTTAAGATAGAATCAGTAATGAGTGTTTTGATTTGAAGTGACTGTTTGGTCGAGCATGAGAACGAATCCGTGACCTCTGATGTAAGTGATCAACAATTTACTCACCCCAACGTTTTTGTTCAAAAATCCATTGTTCTACTATTCAATGCTTTGTTAGCTTAACCCTGGGCTAACTGAAAATTTCAAATCACAATATTTCAGATTTACTATTTTTAGGTTATATTTTTAATTGAAAATTGTAAAAAATATGCCATTTTGTTTCTACAAATGCATTTAAATTGCCATAAAATCAATAAGTATAGAAAATACTGAAGTTACAAAATTTCACTTAACCCAGGGTTAAGCTAACCAAGCTTTCAACAACTGGGCCCTGGAGTCCATTTTGTTACTAGATTCTATTCTCTTTTCATAAGTAAACGTACGATATTAACAGTCTCATGGTTCAATTTTTCCAGGTTACTGTTATGTTCTGGTGACGGTGGTAAAGTCACTACAGTAACTATGTTCACTTTATAATATATTGAACAACTTGGAGCGACCACAATAGCCATTTGCAACAATTAAAGAAATGGCTTAATACGATTCTATGAGTTGTAATTCGTCGTTTCAATTTTAATTTTAAGGTAAGTGGTATTATATGTTTAAGAGTTCGCCGTTTTTAGTTTAGCCAACTATAATGTTTTTTTTTGTTGTTGTTTTCTTATTCCAGACAATCATGGCTGCCAGCAAGACCTGTACGCCGTTAACTTTAACATTGCTGATATTACTTATCGTTATCTCGTCGCCATTAGTCTTCTCACAGTCAACGCTGGATCTTACAGACGGACACAACATGTTGTATAGGTATCTGCGAGCACAACGGCAGATACCTTTCAAATTAGCGGACGAGGTATTATATTTTATGTTAAAAAAGTTATGTTTTGCGTGAAGCTTATTTTCACATTGCACACATTGAAAAGAAAAAGTATCTTGGTTTAAACATTTCTCCTATCTTCCTTTTCCTGTGATGTTTTGACAGAGCATATATGTCAATAAGTTTCCCACAACTAGCTTGGGTATTTCTATGAATAGCAACCATACTCATATATTCTTCAGGGGCGTAGCTTGGCTGATAACTACGAGTGGGCACGGTTGTAAAGGGACCCGGGGCTGTTGTAAGTGTGTTATAGCGTAATTTTCTTATGTTTTAGCGACCTGGTTATCCTTAATATTATCCTTGATTTCGCTATTTTATAACCAAATATATTGATAAAATGATGTTAATTATCTGGATCATACGAGGGGTCACGGATAGTATAGTAGTTAATGATCTTTTGTTGCGAATTTATAGTTTACATCCCTATCCCCATAGGGATCCGATTTTTATTACATTTTTGGCATTTTTATGTTTTCGATTCCCAGAAAAAAGTGTACGCACCTGCCTACAGGAAGCCTCGTTTTGTTTTCCTGGTCTCATAGTTGTAAACGGGGCAGTAAATTTCAAAACCATTCATCGTCTTTCTGGATGACAGTTATCCATACACATAATTAATTGTGCTTCCATGCACATAGTCCTTCGTTAAACACGTACTTTACAAATATCATGATAAGAAAGTGTACCTTTATGAGCTGTTCTTATTCTAGTTGTTACCTTGTACCAACAGCTTCACTTTAGGACAAAGCGATATAGGTAACGCATTTGATTCCACGGAATTGTCTTATTTTTAAGATGTTTGAAAATAGCCACTAGGAAGTTTATTTCAATGAAATGACGCGTTAAGGCTGCATTGCGCTCAGATATGGAATAGAAGTGCGCGTTAACATTTATAGTACTGAATTGTTGTTACATTCAAACACTCTTAACAGAAGGTTTGCATATTAATTTAGATTATATTGAAAACCATGTGCTCAACCATCATTCTCATTGTTAAATGGTATACTTTCATTTCATTGCAGTGTAGACCTACATTAACGAAGAATTCGTGTATTCCCGGTCACAATCAGTGTTGTCATGGTTACGTGTGCAGGAACACTTTTGGACATATTTGTCTGTATCCATTTGAAGCTTGCCATTGTACTGAAGTGAAGAATAATTAAGCAAATAATAACGATGAAACCAGTCATGATGGGATGTTCTCCGTTCGTGAACCGGAAACTAATGTCATTCGTTTTCATACATGGACCAAATTTCATGAAATATTCACTTCAAAGCTTGGACATTAAATCACCAATTTTTAAAGACACAAACGTTATCATTTTATGAATAACATTTTATATCAGTATAAATATATGTGATACAATTATATCCACGTGATGCAAATATAAAGTTCAAACATTCAATATGATATGTTTGTCGAACCTTAATTTCGTGTCTATTTTCGAAAGGGGCATTACTTTTTTAAATGGGTTAATCGTGCTTTCGTGGTTATTTCTATAACAAATATGTAAAATATGTTTTCATCTATTCAGATTTTATGGACAAAAATAATTTCAAGGAAATATCGATTTGTATGTTTTACTTATATATACAAAACAAGCGTGAGATGCAGATAGTTTTACAAATATTGTTTATAATTGCTTAATTACGAAATTTCAGGTTGTATCAATATGCGATTTATGTGTCCATGCGGCTATACGTCCATATGTAGGGTTGATCGGATACGTGAACGCGAGTACAATAGATTTCAACATGGCCTTGCGCATCTCTTATGTTTTGTATAGTTTTAATTGCAATCACTAATGTTGATATCCTGAGTCTGGAAGGCAGATTAAACGCCATAATCTAGACCTCAGAGATCAGGATATCGATACGTTTGTTTCTCTGTGACATTGTTAATATACAACTGTTTCGCACTGGACAAAAGGGTAAAAGGATCCTGTGGTAGCACATAGCTAAACCAACAAAATACAAAACAAATTTTGCTTGTATTGCTAATTTTAACTATAGTAACGTTAATGGGAATATAATAATTTATAGGGATTTTTAAAACAGTTAAAACTTGTCTAAAAACATTTTTTCACCAATATGCCATACCTATATATACTCACTGACCCTGTATTGTCAAAAAGATATATATTTGAATATGCCAAAATAATATATTGAAATGAGCTTTCCAAACTTGAACTATGTGCCTATGTTAGACTAAAATGGATTGCCCGCTTAAATGGCAGCATATTTTGTGACGTATTAAATCAGTCACGGGATTTCATTTTGATCCGTTAAATAGGTACACACCTAGTAAAAATGTTTCATCTTAAAAAGAGTTAGAATACCGACGCGGAAGTCGTCACACTAGTTAAATGCTGTCTATTGTTTAGAATGGTGGTCTAGTTTCAAGTTTGACTCCAACTTACACATGGATTTTGTCACGTTTTGGTGGATTTGACATACTAAACTATTCGGATTATATTTATTAATAATAACGAGATGCCTTTCATCCACTTTGATAATTATTTTATTTTTTAAGACATTTTAAGCGTTTTATCCCGATAAACCCCTTTTAAATATAACCCCATGCCTTCCATCACAGGCTAAATATAACCCCCATGCCTTCCATCACAGGCTTAATATAACCCCATGCCTTCCATCACAGGCTGAATATAACACCCATGCCTTCCATCACATGTTAAATATAACTCCATGCCTTCCATCACAGGCTAAATATAACCCCATGCCTTCCATCACAGGCTAAATATAACCCCATGCCTTCCATCACAGGCTTAATATAACCCCATGCCTTCCATCACAGGCTAAATATAACCACCATGCATTCCATAACAGGCTAAATATAACCCCATGCCTTTCATCACAGGCGAAATATAACCCCATGCATTCCATCACAGGCTAAATATAACCCCCATGCCTTCCATCACAGGCTAAATATAACCCCCATGCCTTCCATCAAAGGCTAAATATAACCCCCATGCCTTCCATCACAGGCTTAATATAACCCCCATGCCTTCCATCACAGGCTAAATATAACCCCATGCCTTCAATCACAGGTTTAATATAACCCCATGCCTTCCATCACAGGCTAAATATAATCCCAATGCCTTCCATCACAGGCTTAATATAACCGCCATGCCTTCCATCACAGGTTAAATATAACCACATGCCTTCCATCACAGGATAAATTTAACCCCCGTGCTTTCCATCATAGGTTAAATATAACACCCATGCCTTCCATCACAGGCTTAATATAACCCCTCATGCCTACCATCACAGGCTTAATATAACCCCCATGCCTTCAATCACAGGATAAATATAACACCCATGCCTTCCATCACAGGCTAAATATAACCCCATGCCTTCCATCACAGGCTTAATATAACCCCTCATGCCTACCATCACAGGCTTAATATAACCCCCATGCCTTCAATCACAGGATAAATATAACACCCATGCCTTCCATCACAGGCTAAATATAACCCCATGCCTTCCATCACAGGCTTAATATAACCCCCATGCCTACCATCACAGGCTTAATATAACCCCCATGCCTTCAATCACAGGATAAATATAACCCCCGTGCTTTCCATCATAGGCTAAAGCAACAAAATGCTGTTTGTGTTCGGGCCACTTTGAATTAATTCCAAGGTCCAAACGGACTAGAACGATACCAGCTCGATATATCCGAAACAGATATACCCGTAACCGATATGACTACATTACTCGGTTTTGCGACATAAAATCATGAAACGCCCTACGTATCAATACATTATCTGTCTAGCAATGGCACATTATTTGTGTGATTTTGGTATCAAAGGAAAGGGTTGGATTGTAACTTTTTTTACGCTAATTGTTAATTTTTTAGATCATTTTCTCATTTTTAAGTAAGAAAGAAGAAAACATTATTTAACTGTCAAAAATATTAAAAATGGATAAACGGAAATAGCCAACATTTTTATCAGCTTTTCCTTGATACCAAAATGATTATACTCAGATAAAGGTAGGGGTTGTAAAGAAAATACTAGGGTGCCACCCAAGTTTCAGCGGTGTATGTTGAATTGATATTAGCTGCCAGTCTTTGTATAACTATAGCATGCTTGTTTATAAATCAATTTAATCATTGTCTCAAAATAAGAGCGTTGGTGCCATAATAAAGTTGATGAAATGTAGACATCAACACTTTTTAGGCAGACGAACGGAAGAAGCGGTATTTGTCTCGTCAGTCTTCATTTAAATTATGTGCAGAATTGTTGGTTGTCTCGACGTTTTCCATATTTTCTAAACTGAGTGGGCGCTGTGGTGATCTTTGTAAATACACCGACCCAAAATGAAAACTTTTGAAACACGTTTGAATATTTCTTTTGTCAACATACATATTCCAAAACGTGTTATACATAGCTATCAGAATTTAATTGCGGATAAACATTATGCATTTTTTTTCTTCAAAATGTACGATTTATTTTCACTTACAGATTTTACAGCGACAAGTAATCATTCGTTACTTAGCACCTATTTGTTTTAAAAAACACGCTTTAATTTAGCAATGCCATGCCTTTCTGAAACCAAGAAAATCGGGCTCTTTGTATGCTCCGGGCCGGGTCATTGGTAAATTCCGTTGTACGCCACTTAGGCTGTTCCAGTTAGACTATTTATATTCCAGTACAATACTACTGGATATGCCAGATATCGTGTCAGACCCGGTCGCGTACGTGCAACAACGTTACGTACTCATTACGTTGACTCGCTTACGCAAGTGTTTCTTATCTGCAACACGTACTCCTTGGCGTGCCGGTTTTCATGCACAGACGATCATAAACCGTTTGAGATAAAAACGTTTACCAATTCGTGCCCGTCGGCCATACTATTCAGATTCCGACAGCGCGCCACCGAGCTGTTGTGGGCAGGACATCATTTGTAAAACACACAAAACCAGAGGCAATGCTTCTGTAACCCCGGGCCTGAACCGCATGATCACGTATGGAATGAATTGGATCGGTGGGTTAGGGCCAAACATTAAATTAATACCATACACGATCTCCGAAATGCACTTCTGTTGGAATGGCAACGTATTCCAAACACGCTCATTAGCGCTACGTAAGTTCACAGATGACGTATTCATGAATGCATTCGTAAAAACTGAGTCCACACTGTTTACAGGCGTTTCAAAAAATCAGTTATTGCACTTAGTCACTACTCCGCTGGAGGGCCCACTTTGGGCATAATAGTCAAATCACATCATTAAATGGAGGCAACTGCGCCAATCAAACTATTATATAAACGATTGTTATTTCCCTTGCGAATCCACATTCACCTTACTAAAGAATAGCTATTAAGCCAAACCGTTCAGTTACTTATATTTTGCATTGCAATTGCAGTATCTTTCGAGTGTTGATCCGCATAGCATATGTGGCTATTCTGAACCATTACTTGTGAACAGAAACCAACCCATCTGGCCTTGGCCAGTAATGCTCAAAATTTGACAAGTCCATATTTAACCGCAGGATCCCGATTAGAACAAACTCGAGACAGAGCGTCATATATGTAGAGAAATTCCAGATGGATAAAAACTAAAGTCCCCTTACTGGGCCCCAATGAATACTCTTTATTTAAACAAACTGGAAACCCCTACTCACATAAAAAAAATTGACCGATTTGTTCTCGAGTGTTTTAGAAAATCACAATTTTGTTCTTTTTTGGGCCATTGCTAACCCTTACATGTATTAAATCCAGGAACCAGTCTCAACTGTCACGACTTAACAATGCACAAGACATCAAGATGTTTGAAATAATACCTAAAACAGACGAGATCCACCCCCCGTAAAAATCAAAAACACCTTATTGTACCCTAGCCCCTTTACTTGAACGATTGAATATTTAGCATAATTTTTATGCCACCGAGGGTTAACAGACGATCTATTAACCTATCCTGTACTCGAGCACGTCCAGTCTCTGGAAGTAACTGATAGATAACTTATCCACTTGAATCAGCAGTGAAAGACTAATGACGAGACGTCGTATATCAATCATCACACTTGCCGGGCGGGGATTTAAACTCACGACCCCTGGATTGAGTCATACATGTCCTTTACTTGAAGTCTCAACTGTTACGACTAAACAATACTCCAGATTTCAAGATTAAAATAATTCCTACAAGAGCAATTGACAAGACAACGCTCTTGCCTATTTGTCACTAAAGTACAAATCCATGCAAACAAGAGTTATCAAACTTACTAAATTGAATAAGTCTTATAACTGCATTACCTTGTATCAAGTTTCAATCCATTACAACTGGGCCCGATTAACTCAGTCGGTTACGCATTCAACTATCAATCCAGGGGTCATGAGTTTGAATCCCCCACCCGGCAAGTCTCCATGATGATTGATATACGACATTGTGTCTCATTATCATTTGCCTCTCTCCACCGATTCAAGTGGGAAAGTTATCAGTTACTTGCGGAGATGGGGTGTGCTAGAGTACTGGTTAATCCCAGGAAACAGTGGTTAGGTTAACTGATCGTCTGTTACCCCTCGATGGCATAAAAATGACACTAAATAGTCAATCAATCCTTTACATGCAGGGGCTGCCGAGTAAGAATTACCAAAAAATCTATATGTCAAGTTTCAATCAAATACACAGAGTGGTTGTGACATGGACTAGATGTTACTTGCACGCAAAACTTTTACCAAAATTTCAAAGTCAAAAGGGGGCAATAATTTGCATTATATTTATGCAAACTTTATTATTTTAGTAGCTTTGTACAGAAAACTTTTAAACGGCATTTTTAATCAAATAAGGGCAATAATTTGCAATTATATTCAATCAAGAGTTATACTAGTTATTGTAGCAGGTTTGAGGACTATGAAGTATTGTGTGAAGTTTCAAATACATTCAAGTGGTTTGTGATGACTCGATACTTGCACGCAAAACTTTAACCAGATTTTCCAAGTCAAAACAAAGGCAACAAGCTGCATTATATTCATACAAGTCATCTTAGTTATTGTAGTAGGTTTGATGACTGGGAAATCTTGTGTGATGTTTTATTAAATACATCGAGTGGTTGGCGAGATATCGGCTTCATGGTACTTGCAGGCAAAACTTTAACCAGAATTTCAAAGTCAAACAAGGGCAATAATACGCATCATATCGATGCAAGTTTATCTTAGTTATTGTAGTAGGTTCGACGACTAAGAAGTCTCGTGTAAAGTTTCAAGTCAATACATGTAATGGCTACCGAGATATTGAGATTTCCATGCAAATCTGTAACCAAGGTGCAACGCCAACACATGGACGAGTAGAATAGTCAAGCTAAAATAAGACTACAAAAAAAAATCTACTAGGCCTTTCTTAAGAAAAAATTGTTTGCTGTGCTCCTACTTACCAACTCAAATTGCAGCTAACAAAATTTTTTTATTTACCTTGAAAGTGTCAAATTTTATTTTCAAGACTTCTGTCCATTTTTGTTTAAAATGACTACGTAAATAAAAAAACACTTTTTTTTTTAGCTACCTACCCACATGGAAAATACTTTTTGGATGGAGTACAGCAAACAAACATTTTTTTTAAGGATAGCCCTTTTGTGGTGTCTCATTCCACATGTCAAGACTTACAATCATAGACTTGATATTTACAACGGGTTTCCATCTATATTGCCATCCAATACTCGGCTCCTGGGAACCGAATAACATTAGTGCACTTTTATTTTATTAAATGATAGATAATAATAAATGCAAAACACATTTTTCTTTTCACATCTTTAATATAGCATAAAGTCCAGGACAGATCAGTAGATTCTCTGGGCCTTGCCCATGGTACTCTTGATGTAGAGAGCCCGTACATTCTGCCAGTTTTTCTTCAACAAGGACACAAGGAAATTGATGGCCAGAGAAATGTTCTGATACAACTGTTCCTCTGTCATGTTACAGTGACCAATACAGGTAGCAAGACACAACACCTGGAATAAAACATAAACCAGTATGGAGGCATGTAACAAACAAGTTTCAAAAGTTTTGTGTTACTAGAAGAAACTTTTGGGAAATTTGCTAATGTATACTTTTGACAAAATTATTATTTTAATATAATTCAGAAAAGAGGATTCAAGTATGTCATTTTACATCTCAATAATAATAGAAGTTATCAATCAGAATTTTTTTCTATTTTAAGCAATGGCGACCTTTTTCCCAATGTAACATACAATCCCATTCTTCCTCCCCACTCACCAAGTTAATAGAATATCCTATTGTGCCTTCTTTGGTGTTGGTGGGGCATGTGTATAGTAGTTAATGATTAGCCAATGAAAATTGGTCCATCGGAGTTGAAAAATCAAAATTCTAGCAGTCTATCAATGTGTATAATTATGACGTGCACATTTAAATTATTCCAGTAAATCTGAATGGGCCAATTGGATGTGTGAGCATGGTTTTGTAAAAGCAAGCAGATATTGTTCAATCAAGTGCACAATTTCCTTTCAATGCCAGGTTTTTGTCTGAAGTAAGGTTAGGGTTCTTCAAGGCATAGAATTAAAATATTCCTTGACCCATGGTTTGAAATATTTCTACAAAAGCTTCTTGTCCTCTCTTTCTACCATTTTTTATTAAATACTTACAATCAAAGAAATGTTTAAAGGTCAGTTTCTTAAATATTACTCATCCCGACCAATGTTCACTAGTCATGGCAAGCTGACCAGTGGAATTTTCCAGCCCTGTTGAGTGTTGACCTCTCTATTACTATATAACTATATAATTGAAGTACGAGTAAATATTCCATTGTGTAAAGTGCCAGTGGATTTCATTTAGACAACTATGTCAAAATATTTTTAGAAACTGTCGTTACAAGGTTGGATCATTTTGAATTGAAATGAATTGTTTAATCCTAGTCAAGTAAAACAAGGCAAATAAAGTAGAAGTCGTGTCCTTTTTTCATCATCATTAAAAAAATACCTATTTTTATTTATAAATTGGAAAGGTTGAAAACATACCTTTTTCAACTGGAACTTGATGGTAGCCTTGGTTTCATCAACTTTGCTGACCATAGAGTCTGCGTGAGACATTGGTGTGGGAAATTTACCAGCCTTGTTCAAACCTGGTCCTAACAATTTGGGAATTTGTTTGATCAAAGTGTCAGAGGCCAGGAAGGCGCTGTACTTCTTGGCTGAAAGAAATGAACAAGAGTAACATCATTATCCATAAATATTATATCAATAACCATCACTTTATTTTATATGATTTTGTCAGTAAATGATATTCCTTTTAAACTAAGCAAGCCTTTTCATACTGCTTCGGGTCTTTAATAAGCAACAATCACATTCTGAATCATGGACGACTGCAATTGAAAGAAATTCTGCTCATTGCAACAGTAATGTCCCCTTTTGTTGAAATAATAAGTTCAGAAAAGCATTTTAAACATTCCTTGTATAATCAAAATGAATTAAAATGTGAGTTATCTTAAATGCTATAGATGTTAATGTTCAAAACTCAATTAAGAATGACGATAGGTTGGCATGGTAACTGCGCAGAAACTAAAAAGCAAAGTGGCTATGCAAAGAAGCTCCACATCAAGTATCTTGAAACTTTGAAAAAATGTGATTGTTGTTTGTGGACAAAAAGCACAAATCAAGATTTTTCATTCAGAAGGGCAAAACTAGACCAAAATATCACTAAATCGGAATGCAGATCTAGGCTTCAGCCTGATTCAGCAAGTTTTGGTGGTTCAAGAGTAGCAAGGACTCTTCATTTTAACATACAAAATAAATGTTAACTTCACAGACAATCAACAAACCAAATCAAGATATGTAATGCTAGATTTCATACAATCATTCAAACAATTTTCACTGATATGTGTGAAGTAGACAAGATTTTATTTAAAACAAGAATTCCGCGTAATGGTATGTCTCGTCGTGTCTGCTTTGACCATTAATACACACATGGGAGAGAAATAAATCAAAATATAATGCAAGAGTTAACTTTGTTAATGTAGTAGATTTAATGACTAAGAAATGTTGTAGGAAGTATTGTGTGAAGATTCGATCATATACATTAAGTGATTTTTGAGATATGAACTTGATGGTAGTTGCAAACAAAACTTTAACCAGTATTTCTAAGTAAAACATATTTAAAAAATAAAACAAGAACAATTTTTTTTTTTAAATAAATTAAAACAAGAAAATATTGGTGGAACCAATGGATGCTCCCCAAGTGAGTGTTCGACTCTTTACCGACTACTTGGTTGAAAAATACCAAACAGCATAGCAGGAATAATACATGTAAATGGCTATGCACTTCACAGAACTCATTCGCAAATTACTGAACCGGAACAAAATGACAATATGCGCAGATCCTAGCTAGTTTTACAGAATTAAAACCTGAGGTTGTAGTGAAACAGCATCATGACTGCAATATGCACATCTCCATTTGGTAATGATGCATCCTGGCAAATTTAATAAAATTCCAACCACAGGTCATAGAGAAATAGAGCGGAGAAGAATTTGGTCACAGACTGAATCAAAGGGCCATAACTCCATGAAAATCAAATTGAACCAGAACACAAACATAGCAAGTTTCATAAAATTCCAACCTGAGGTTGTAGAGAAAAAGCGCAGGCAATAAATTGGTCAGGCTCAATGAAAAGGTCACAACTCCATGAAAAATCATTGAACCGGAACACAGACAATATGTGCATCTGCACTTGGTAATGATGCATCCTAGCATGTTTCATAAAATTCCAACCTGAGGTTGTAGAGAAATAGCGCAGACAATAATTTGGTCAGACTCAATCAAAGGGCCATATCTGTGAAAAATCACCGAGCCAAAACACATAGACAATATGCGCATCTGCACTTGGTAACGATGCATCCTACGAGTTTCATAAAATTCCAATATGGGGTTGTAGAGAAATAACGCAGACAAGAATTTGGTCACAAACAGAATCAAAGGGCCACAACTATGAAAAATCATCAAACCGGAACACAAAGACAATATGTGCATCTGCACTTGGTAATGATGCATCCTAGCAAGTTTCACAAAATTCCAACCGGAGGTTGTAGAGAAAATGGGTGGACTTTAATTTAGTCACAGACTCAATCAAAAGGGCCACAACTCAGGGAAAAAATCACAGAACAGGAACACAGACAATATGTGCATCTGCACTTGGTAATGATGCATCTTAGCACGTTTCATAAAATTCCAACATGGGATTGTAGAGAAATAGTGCGGACAAGAATTTGGTCAAATAGAATCAAAGGGCCACAACTCTGTGAAAACCAGCTTGCCGAAACAAATATGCATAATTTGAAACTGTATTTTAAAGGTTGTGTCAAAGTAGGTGCTTTGAACAAACTTGATTGCGTCAAATGAGATTTAATTACGTCAAAAACGCAAGAAACATGCTCGGGAAAAAACACTGTTGGATGTACTGAATAGCTTTGGATGCTCAACATTGTCATTATAGTATGTAATGACGGTTAACAATCATTAAAAAAGAAAAGGAAGATATTGGAAAATAATGTTTTAAACTAACTCCTGCTCCCACACTTCCACAGAGCCAACAACAGAAATGACAGTTAGTCAATAAAGAACAAAGGCTAAATAAAACAAAATAAGTTGGTCATACCGATATATTCACTTCTCCTGGAGTTTTTTTCACTTCTACTTATCTTATTCAAACTATATTACTTGTGATTTACATATGTATGCATAATGTAAGGGGGAGATAACCTTACAATAAAAGAAACCAAAGAAAACGTTTGACAATGAATACGCCAACCATGCGCAAACTTTGCTCCCTGCCCCTTTTTCTGATCTAGAAAAAACAATATGAATGTATACAACATACATGTACTGTTTTAATGTTCTGAACAATCAATCAAATACTAGTGAAATGAGAGATTTCCATGCAGTGTTACAAAACCAAACATATTACGTGATGTATCAGAAAGCATCATACACACTGAATATCATTCCCCAACTTTAGTAGCTAGAGCCCAACAATGATGCTTGGATATAAACCAAATATAAATTATTGTTAGTACCTAGTTTTTTGACAAGTTTCTTGTCCTTGTTGAGCTTCTTGAGTTGGTCAGCATCCATGCAAGGGAAATCATTGGCCTTGGCCTGGTCACAATGTACCTGGTCACCAAGAACACAAACCTTCATTTTTGGCTTGGGGATGTGCATCAATCTACAAAAAGCATGTTTATTTTTGTGAAATCATTACTTTTGAATAAAGAGTGTTCATAGAGTGGTCACCATCCCCATTCTTCATTGTTTCAAACTGTTAAACAGACATAGAAATCCTATTAAGAATAAAAAACGAGTTTGGTGGAAAACAAGTGAAAAGTTTTAAAGTAGAGCTGAGCTCGCTAGAAAGTGATATCTACAAAAAAAGAGTAAAAATGAGCCTCCTCCAAATGACATGTAATAAATATTCAGTAAGTTCCATAGCTTATAGTTTTAGACATAAAAATAAGAACTCAAACATTTTTTCATTCTGAACCCCCACCCCCCCCCAAAAAAAACCCCACTTCATCACAGAACTATTAAGAAAAGCACAACATAGGTTTCCAAATAAATTTTTACTCTCTAGCTTCATGCCAACTTTGCAGTTTATTTACGTACAAATCTACGATACATTTTGCTTTAACCCCACACCCCACCAACTATATCCTTAAATTACCTTAGCTTTTATCAATGTCTTTAATTCAAAGGAATGGCTGCTTAAAATGGTCGGTGAAGACTCATCTTGCACCTCCCCAGTTATTTTAAGACCCTGGGTAGAGGTCCGCCGCATAATGTATATGCGTCTTCCAGACATCACTAGTCAGTTACTGCTTTCCTTCATCAGAAATCAGAGTTGTGTCTCACAAAAATTGCCATAAGTCTATTTCACGTTTAATTTTTTATCAACATTTAATTAGAAGTATTTCCAGATAATATATCATATACTGTATAGTTTTAGCAATTTTGAATTCATTTCAATGAATATTAAAAATAATATGAATAAGTGTTGGTTTACATGTGACGATTTTTGTCGAGTTTTGTGAAACACGCCTCAACTTTTATAAGATAAAAATGTTGTGCAGTGACACGACGACTGATTTTATAATTCAAATTTGTATCACAGATCAGCCACATGCACTTTTAAATTTACATTTAGTTTTGAACAGTAACTGGAACCGTGATGCTGGCATCATGTATTCCAAGACAATGCAGCCAAACCTGACAGTGCCAGCAAAACGCTTGTCCTTCTGGGGATCGTAGTTCTTCAGGGCAATCTGCAACTCAATGGACTCTGTAAACTTTCTCTTCTTGTCCTGGGTGCCCTTCATCACCGTGGCGATGGCCTCCTGCAAGTTGTCCCTCGAGATCTTGCTGAAAGAATGAAGAGCATATTTCTCTAACTTCAATCATTTATATTTGTGTTGTTGGCATCAAGTTGTTACAAAGATGTACATGTATCGCTATGCTTGTAAGTTAAATAATATATCTAAGTTTCATTTTCCTCAGCATGTTCTCCATTTTGCTTGATCTTCATGAGACACCTCAAATTCTGATTTGACCCAAACGTATACGTGTTGCGAAATTAATGTTCAGGGTTCAACATTAACCCACATCCAACCGACAAAGTCTAGTTAATACTTGGTCTGTTATGTTCTACTGGAGCGTAGGTAGCCCGACTGGTCATGTTAAATTAAAAAATCAGTTAAAAAGCATCAAAACCAGAGCTGATAATGTTTATTATTGAATCAATTAAAATGCACCTGCCAACGAGCATGTAATATCATTGTTTATCGATAATTTGTAGCATCACAGCGACCGCGAAAACGCCATTATACAACGAAAAATGACTGTAAATAATGGGTGGAGCTTGCCTCCGAAAATACACCTACATGCTGGCTTGGCACCAATCATAAATCTTTAAATATATTTTTCATACACAAGTTGCTTAAAATTATTTCAAAACTAAATTCAGTATCAATATTTTTCCCGACATCATTTCTAGCCATCTGAATAGCCAATTTGCGGTAATATGTATATTATGTTGTATGGTGTTTACTAGGAAAAAATTAAAATGACCGATGGTAGTGTCATAGATAACCAGCAAGTTTTATCATTTTCAAAGGTATATTTATTTACAAGATATAACTTTAAGAAGAATTATTCAAGAGGATAAAGTAACTTTGATAATGTTTATTATTAATGTTGTCATTTACATGGTTGAAGTTTTAGACTCGCGGTAATAGGTATAAATTTGTAACCAGTATATATCTTATACTGTAGTTTTCGTGTATATTTCTAACTAATATTCTAAATAAATTTTGGTGAAATAGTCTTTTTAGAATATATAGGATATAAAGTCATTAACATTTAATTTCCAACATCTGAACGTATTAAAAATGTTCTTTATTGTTGCCTGAAGTCCATTCAAAAGTGAGAAAAAATAAATATTAGTTTCAGACTGTGGTGCAATGCAACATTTTATTTCGCTAACTTGAACAATATTATAAAAGCGTTTAAGCGTAAAAGAATGATTAAGCTTTACTTTATTCATTTAGAATTCGAAAATTATCATTAATTGCCATATTCTTTGAAGATGTTACATGATTTCAGAGAGCTGTTAAATTTTACCTCATGACGACTTCTTGGGTGAAACGGAAAAGGAAGTTGATTAAAAGATCTCGTTTGACGAGAACTAGTAATCTTTCACGAGATTTCACAATCGCCATTCTTGAAGTTTCGAAAGCAGTAAATTAAAAATGAAAACAGAGATACATTTTATTTATAATGGTTCAGTGTATGCTTAAATAACGAAAAAACATGGTTATAGGAGACAATACAGAAATTGTCCCACTCGGGGTATGTTACTTTTTATATTCGCCATGAAAGAAACTGTCATGAAGTGCAATTTTGGTGGGTGGGGTATAAGTCGCTTGTCAGAAATTTAATTCCGTTGATGGTGCAATCCGTACAAAATAAAACAAAAGTGCAGTTGGTAAAACTTACAATTTAAGCTTCTTGGTAATGAAAACGTTATCATCATTTCCCCACACAATGTAGTATCATTGCCAATATTAAAACAAAGTGTTCTATCTATCTTCCGTTAATGCCAAACCCCTTTTGGCGACCTGGGCATGCGTCGTCATACTGACAAAGTCCACAAGTTTTTTAAACTGATAATAAAAAGAAGTTTTGCTTGTAAGGTTTGAAAATAAAAACATACTAAGAATTTATGGGAGAAATATGTTCCAATTCTGCTGGCCGGGCCCAATTAGCTCAGTCGGGGTCATGTCTGACTATCAATCCAGGGGGCATGAGTTTGAATCACCCGCTCGGCAAATCTCCGTGATGATTGATATAATAGGTGTCTCGTTATCATTCATCTCTAACCACTGATTCAAGTGGGAAAGTTATCAGTTACTTGCGGTGATTGGGTGTGCTCGAGTACTGGTTAATCCCAGGAAACAGTGTTTAGGTTAACTGATCATCTGTTAGCCCTCAATGGCACAAAAATGATGCTAAATATTCAATCAGTCAATCGATCAATTCTGCCGACTTTAGAATTGAACTGTTCTTTGGTTGGTTATATACCGGTCAGTCTATTTACCACCGGACAATATATGTATAATAGATATAAACAAAATTAAAAGAAGTTTTAAAGTATAATAAGTGAGAAAACTATTAAAAAAAAATATCTGCACAAAAATAGAGTATATATGATATGGGGAGCTTATGAGTTTCAATGAAAAACTTCTGGGGAAAAAGGGGAACTGCCTGGCACTGGAAGCACTCAACCTGATTTATGGCAGTCTCGGTATAAGGTGACCATATTCTTGAACATTACTCCAGTTGAGGGTGGGCAAGAGTTTTATATGCCATGGATTTTAAATCTTTTGAATGTACCTTTATATTTCCTCTTAAAAATCTTAATTTTTAGTTTGTTTATTTAGTGTTGTTGTTGATGTGTGTGTTCCATGTTAAGTCTTCTGATATAGTGACACCTAGGACTTTTGCAGAGGAGGCTGAGTCAAGTTTAGTGTTATGCAAGTAATATGTGGTGACATTTTGACGGGTAAAACTCCATGCCTTGTTGTTTTTCCAATGTCAAAGAGCAGGGTTCTCCACTAGTTGGAATTCAAGTGCTGGGGTAAGACTGTGCACACTCAAGGGTCTGCCAAAAGCATTTTCAATCAATGTATAGAATACTCATTAAAACAGATTTAAGTGTAGATAATAGTTAAATTGGTATACATTTAGCAGTAAAAGTCATAGATTTAGTATGTTTCATTTAATGCACTAAAATATAAAAGATATGCTAAGAAAAATGAACATTAAAAGAAATATCAGCTTTTGAAAGATATTGTTTAAAATTTCAAGGTTGGGGGCATACCATTTGTGCCATTCAATCGCTGGGTTGTCACTGTGCTATAATAACCTGTGCAGAAGCCTGAAGAGTGCATTATAAGTCTTTCTGTAATGTTTGTGATTGTTGCACATTTGTGATTGCAAGATAAACGGCAGTGTTACTGCAAATAAGGGACTCAAGAACTTACCTAGGAGGGAAGATCATTTATATATGCAAGAAACAGAAGGGGGCCTAGTACAGATCCTTGGGGTACTCCAGTTGTGACAGATATATTTGATGACTGGGATCCGTTAACTATCACACACTGTGTGCCGTTGTTCCGCACATTTATTCCCAAACTATATATTTTTATATTTTTAATGTATGTTGGCATAATGATAATTCATTAATCAATTCTTTTTCTTTTCACATCCATTTTTAACTCGTCTTTTTGAAAAAAACGAAGAATTTTTTTTTTTTTATCAATTTTATTTTTCAGTAATACTATTAATTCTGTAAGCTGATCACCATCAACTAAAAATTTTTTTACATCACTTACCTTGATCTATTTAATGGACTTTCCTGCCTAAGCCCAAGCAAGACCCCAACCCTGCTACCCATAATTTTTCTTTAGCTCACCTGAGCCAAAAGCTCACAGTGAGTTGAGCTTTTGTGATTGCCTGGTGTCCGTCGTCTGTCGTCTGTTGTTAGCTTTAAGCTTCTAACAACTTTCCTCTGAAACCACTGGGTCAATTTTGATATAACTTTAGATACAGAAATGTTCTTTCGAAAACCCTCAAACAAGTTTGTTCAAGCCATCTTGATTCGTCAAAAAACATGGCCGCCAGGGGGCGGGACAAGTTTAATAGTAAAAAAGTTAAAAAATCTTCTTGTCAGAAACAACTGGCTCGATTTTAAAATAATTTCACAGAAATGTTCGTTGGGTGACCCTCTATCAAGTTTGTTCAAGCCATCTTGATTCGTCAAAAAACATGGCGGCCAGGGGGGTGGGGTTAGTTTACTATAATTATAAGCTATAGTAAAAACTTAAAAAATCTTCTTGTCAGAAACTACTTGCTCGATTTTAAAATCATTTCACAGAAATGATCCTTGGTTGACCCTCTACCAAGTTTGTTCAAGCCATCTTGATTCATCAAAAAACATGGCGGCCAGGGGATAGGGTTATTTTACTATATAAGCTATAGTAAAAACTTTCTTATAAAAATTTCTTGTCAGAAATCACTGGCTTGATTTTAAAATAATTTCACAATGTTTCTTGAAGGACCCTTCACCAAGTTTGTTCAAACTGTAGTGATTCGTCAAAAAACATGGCGGCCAGGGGCTGGGGTTAGTTTACTATTTAAGCTATAGTAAAAACTTAAAAAATCTTCTTGTCAGAAACCACCAGATCAATTTTAAAACAATTTCGCAAAAATGTTCCTAGGGTGACCCTTTACCAAGTTTGTTCCAGCTGTTGTGATTTGTTAACAAACATGACCGCCACAGTGAGGTGCTAGTTTACTATATAGGCAGCTATAGTAAAAACTTCAAAAGCCTTCTTGTCAGAATCTACTGACCTGATTTCGATGTAATTTCACTGACATTTACCATGGGTGAACCTCTACCAAGTTTGAACTATTCTACGCATCTGTTACATCTTCAAATTAAATCAAAATTCTAACTACTTGGCAATCTTGTCTTTCTGGAATTTTGAGTGTACATGTATTATATAATTTACTTAAGTTGGGTGACTCAAGGTTAGTCATGTGAGCGATATAGGGCCATCTTGGCCCTCTTGTTTTTTGTTTAAATTTGTTTGCATTAAATCAAATACTCAACCCCATTTCAACTTTGTTACCGACCCAAAGAAAACAACATTTATTCCCTATATAATGTCTTTGGTAAAATCAATTTTTTATGACATGGATCTGTTGTTTCAGGATGTTGTTGTGGCAGATGAGGAGAAAGTGTTGTGTATTGTACGAGACCTGGTTGATGAAGATGCAACCGGCGTGAAGCACACCATGAACCTCCGGGCATCAATGCTCGTGCAGATTTTACTGAATGAAGTTGCCAAACAGTTTGGATATGTCATGGGTACCATCTCTGTACATTATGAACGTCAGACTGGATCTGAAATAGAAGAGGTGGGTTTGTATTTATTTTTATCAAGTTTTCAGTCTGATATTCCTATATGAATCACAGTGTAGTGAGAAACTGTTGTAATAGCCGTGTGACCGTGCAGTTAATATATCTGAAACAGTTAAAATCACAAACTTTATAAAATAGCATAAAAGAATGCTATTATACTCCCCCCTCCCCTATGTGTGGGCATTATTTAAATTTTTTTGGTAAGCTAATTGCATAAACAGTAACAACTTAATAAATAAGCCTGTAGGTGTGCATCTTTATGAGTGAATAATTGGTAAAGCAATAATAAATAAATTGCTAGATTATCATCCATGTCCACAACCCTTTTTATTTTCATAAAAAAAAATGATTAAAAAATAAAAACCTTCCATTCTCCTCGTTTTTTAAGAAAAATTAGGATGATAATCTAGCAATTCATTTATAATGGCCTAATTAATGGTTTTGGATAGGTGACTCAAATAATAAAGTCACTGGAGTCCCAAGTGGTTTGGTTCAAATATTACTGCAATATTTATGGTTAAAATCAATATATATGTTAGTCAAAGTTTTCCATGAACATTTGTAATTTTCAGCATGTGACATAATTGAGCGACTGTGTTGCTTTTGGGCAGGGTTTAATTAAAATACATATTATTATACTTTTAGACTGAATAATTAGCGCTATACATGCATTTGATTAAAAGAATTACTGATGATTATAGAAGTATTATAATAATAAATTATGTTTAATTGATAATCAAATTCTGTGTATAGTCTAACCAATTGATGAGTTTATTATAATTCCTACAAAAAAAATGATTGATTTTTTTCCCCTCAAATTTGCTTGTTTACCTGTTACAAAATCTGGATATAAAATAAATTAATTTATATTTTCATTACTAGATGTAAGTTGCTTAAGATGATGTCAGAATTGGTTGTCTAGTGGGAAAAATCAGCAGAATATCACTTGATCTAAAAAAAGTGAAATGCTGCAGATGGTCACCTCACTCAAGGGTTCTCCAAAATGTTTGAAAATAACATTTATACCTCCCCATGTTAATCCAATTATGTTTCTGTTAAGATTTCATAACGGGTCACATGCTGTGCTAGTTTTGATTATTTTACAAATATCTTATAAATTTATAATAATTAAATTTAGACCCAGGTATATAATTTCCGAGGTTTTATAAAAAGAAAACAAACAAAAATTGGTATGTCCGAATAACCCAAAATTACCATGTTTTTTATACCAATTTCTGCAGGTTTTTCCCCCCTACTTTGTACAAATGTCTTGTGTGTTTTTCTCTCAAAACCTCGGAATTTGGTGTCCAAATACTTCAAGGTTCGGACTTCTGAAAATGCATACCCGGGTATATGTAACTAATATTTGTACTGTAAAAATGTATACCCGGGTATATGTAACTATTCTTGTACTGTAAAAATGTGATCAATGATAATATCTCAATAGTTTCGCTACACCTTTACTGGATTAAGTGAAACTGTTTCTGTTATTTTCTTTTACTGAGGGAGAAGTCGCGTCTCCCTAAAATTGAGACCCAGTTTGAGCCCTATTGCATCTACCATTAGACTTAACAAGTAATTATGTCTTAGCAAAAATATGGAGACTGCTATTTATTACAATATTTAAAAAGAGCAAATGTATATCACTCAAACTTCAAGGTCAATAGGGTTAAATGGCCCAAAGTTGGATTATAATGAATGCATCTGATAATGCGTTTACTAGTATATTTAAAAAAATTATTTAAATATACTACATGTATATAACAGATATGTCTGGAGTTTTGCAAAGACAGTAGCCTTAGTGAGATAGTGACCCCGGGCGTAAAGAGACACAACTTTTCCATTTGTGAACTGGATGGTAAAATACCCAAGAAGATGCCACCTCCACCGCCACCACCACCCACGTCATCCCAGGTTTGATATAAACATGAAAATATGCAGTGTTTTTTTTCGGCCATTTTTATAGCCGTTATTGGGTCATATTCCCAATGGCAAATAGTATCTTTTTTTCCCAATTGAATGGTAAAAATTCCCAATTGAAAGCTTCAAAAATGTAAATTGAAACTTGCCATACTTCCTTGATAAAATAAAGAAAGTTTTCCCCCATTCTGAATTTAGTATGACATTGATTATTTAATTAAATGGCCTGATAAGCAAGTGTACACTTTTTATAAATATATAAAAATGTTTAATGCAAAAAAATTTCCCAATGTTAATGAAAATGCCACTAAAATTCCCAATTCCAAGGGTATGGGTCATCTTCCCAAAATAGTGGAAAAAAAACACTGATACGTATTATTAATAAACAAAAAATCTTACATGAGTGCTCATTTGTTATAAAATTTGATTTGAATGAGTTTGCAAAAATACATTGCACCGGTCTCTGCCAAGTATTATTAGATTATTAGTCCCCTCTCAGTTATAAACTATTTTCACGGACTAGAATTGCTTGATTTCATCAGTCAGTCTGTCATTCCATCCACACTGTCATGTCCGCTCTGTTAAAATTTCCACATGCATGAACCAATTTTTCATGTCACTTTACAAACGTATTTCCATAAAGTTCCATTGTTTGTCGCCTGTAGCTTTTAAATTTATGCATGGATTTATTTTCAAATGACATGACGGCATGTAGCGCACAACACCTGAGCGATTACCTCAAAAGTCGAGGTCACATGCCGGCATGAGGAGACTGTATAAATGTGTTTCCACATACTGTAGTCTTGGTCATGTCTGTCATGTAACTTCCAATAGCACTGACCTGTTATTCAGCTATGAAGAATATGTACAAAGTATAATGACAACTAGCTCAGTTTTTCACTGTTTCAACTGAATTTCATCAGTATATTTCTTATTTCATGTTCCTTGCAATCTGTGTGGTTTATCACCCATTTATTCAATGTACAGTCGAAACTCGATATTCTGGTAGCATTGATATTTTTTGCCATCCCCAACTTTTCCCCTTCTTTGTTTATGTAAATATATTCTTTTTAACTCAATATTGTCTGTGTCGATATTTTGGAAATCTCAATCCCAGTTTTAGTTCCTGGTTGATCATTTTTTCTGGTTGAAATTTTACTGCATGGGCCGTAATATGAAAGTGAAAGTACAATTGACATACTAGAGCAGTATCTTTCGAGTTATCGTTCGTAACACATTTAATCTTATGTGTTAGTGAGTGATATGAGATGACAATTATCATGTGATAAAAATAGATATTGATCTTGTGACAAAATCTATGTTGCTTTACTAATATCTCAATGATTTTTGGCAGTCGCTTCAATATCGAGATAACAAGTTTAGGCTTGTTGACTGTTATGAAAGGTTGACAAGAATTAAAAGTAACCATAATCAGTTCATCTTTATACAACATCAATTTTCATGAGTACTATATCAATATATTTATTGTTTCAACACGTTCAAGTTTATGTGGTTTTCTCTACAGTTAGTGGATGGAAGTAAGAGTTCATGCAGCCTGGACAAGTCAACTTACTTCAGCAACAACACCACCCCAGAACCACGTCCATCCTACAGCACTGCTACATCCTCATCCTCTTATACATCTTCTGATTTTTCATATGCATCTTCTTCACTTCTCAAATCAGACACAGGTTTGTACCTTCAGTATTGAAGTAAACAAGTACATAATAGCTCAACTATTCGTAGAATAGGGGTGCTATTGTACTCGTGTGGGCGTCGGCGTAGGATTTTCAAGTTAAAGTTTTTTATCAGGTAAGATATCTATGCAACCACTTGTTGGATGTGAATGAAACTTCACATGTGTCTTCAACATCATCAATGGAACACAGAGACAAGAACCATAGCTCTAGGTTGCATTTTGGCACAGTTACGGTCCTTTTTGGACTTAATTTTTCAGGTTAAAGTTTTTTATTAGGTGAGGTATCTATGCAACCAATTGTTGGATATAAATGAAACTTGTGTGTTCAGCATCATCAGTGGAACCAACAGAGAGAAGTTACAGTTATGGCCCTGCAGTGGTTTAAGATAAGTGGTCAAACTTTAATAAAAGTTAGTATTTAACCGCATTTGACAACCAATGGAATCGCTTCAATTTTCAAATTTTGTCGCTCTTATTTGTTAAAACAGCCTACAAAATAATTTAATTCTTAAGTTCGTTCACAATTATTAAGAGGTTCATCATCACTGCGCATGCCTGAATAGCATCGCTCAGACTCCGCCCTTGATTAAATTCTGAATAAGTCCTGTACAAACTACAAAGCCGTGCGAGTTTTCCTTAGAAACGGCCGTAGTAAACATCAACTTAAAAACGTCAATCATCTCATCTTTCATTGTAGTTCTACCCGGAGTCAGTCAAATGACGTCAAACTGTCAGTCAAATGATGTTCAACACTAAGCCAGTTAGTGTTCAATTAGTAAAAATTTAACAATTGAGAAATGAACTCTTAACTATTACATATTCTTGTGCATTAAGGTGATATAGATTTAATATTATTTATATCTATAGGTTATGTTGGCCTGGTGAATCAAGCAATGACATGCTACCTGAATAGTCTGATACAGACACTGTACATGACTCCAGAGTTCAGGAATGCTATCTACAAGTATCACTTTGACAGTGACAGAGGTGTTAAAAATATCCCATACCAACTACAGAGGCTCTTTTTACTTCTCCAGGTATCATTTGTTGCCTTATTAGTCTGGATATAGTAGCAGACCAGGGATTTATTAGAATATTTGAAAATAGTTTTTATGTCCAGTTTAAACATCTATTTTTCATATTGAAACTTGTCTTGTGTACTAGTATGCTTTAGAACTAGTTGATTTCAATATTTTTAGATGACTGGTTGTTTTCTTTTATTAATAATATAAAATGTAGGTATTTGTTTCATTTAAAGTTGCAGAAGGAACAAAAACAGTTTTTGTATTTAATGAGTTATTCAAATGTCAAGTTCCATGTGGTCGAATATTGACAAAACAGGAGATGTAAGTTTGTGTACTTTAAAATCAAGCTTAACTCAGCAATGTTAATTTATGATAGCACATTGCATAGGCATATAACAGCAGTTCTGATATATAGTAAAAAGTTCTGTTCCCTACAATCTCTAATTGTAATCGCCACTGTTGTAGGTTGTATATTATCAAACATGTTATCACACTATGAATATCTTACACTTTACAGACGAGTAAAAAGAGGGCAGTGGAGACTACAGATCTCACAAAAAGTTTTGGCTGGGATAGTTCAGAAGGTAAGTTAATATTCTGTATAAAAAAAATGTTGAATTAATTTTTAGCTCACCTTTAATAGCTGAAAAGTTCACAGGTGAGCTTTTGTGATCACCATGTGTCCATCATCCATCCATCGTTAACTTTTACTCCAAACAACTTCTCTCTGAAACCATTTAACAGATTTTCACCAAATTGTGTGTGAAGCATTCTTACATGAAGCTTATTTGGCTCTGCCCAAGGAACTTCATTTTTTTTTTTTCAAAATTCAAAAATCTTTTTCTCTAAAAATGCATAGCCTGGAGCTTTGATATTTTGCATGAGGTGTCACCTACTCATTTTCTCGCTGTTTTGTTCAAGCCATGAACCTAGGGTCCTAATTGGCCCCATCCCTGGGGACTAATCAGTTTAATATAGGGAAATTCTCATTTAGAAAATTTCTTCTCAAGAACTGACTAGCCAATTTTTTTTCATATTTGGAATAAATGATCCCTATGAGTAGGGATTTCAAGTTTATTCAAATAAAAAGGTCTAGTGTCCATTTGGGCCCAGTAATAGGGACTTTGAAAAGAAGTAATTTTATATCCTCTGTCTAGATATACATGCAAAGCCCCAGTCACACTAAAGATACGGACGATTGCCGACTTCCGACAACCATTGGTCAGTAGTTGGTTGCCAGTGGTTGTTGGCAATCTGTAAAAGGTTGTCAATGTTGGTGAATGGTTGTTGGAACACTTTGGTCAGTTGGAGGTTTTTACTGCTAAATTGAAAACTTTTTGCCATTGGTATCTTTAATTAGTTGTCAGATGGTTGGCGACAGTTCTCAGACTGGTCTTCAGTGGTTGCCGGCTCCCACCAAGCAGTTTCTGGCTGGCAAACATCAACGACTGATCACTAACCAATTGGCAAAAAATGAACGATCATTCACCAAACATTTGCCGAACATAGACAACCAATAATAGCTTAGCAAACTTTCACCAATTGCCCCGCAAACATGTTTCAACATGTCACAGACTATGTGACAGGACAGTGTAAAATAGGTGCGTGCAATATTCTGCGATCATTTGTTTGTCGTTTTCCTAGCAAAAATAACATAAAGAGTTGTTCTTGAATTAATTCAAATTTGAAGCTACACGAAACAGTAAGTCATAAAGGTGTTTCAGAGAAGACCATAGGCAAGGGCAAGAAGTGATGAAAGCCATTCCCGTTGTATAAACATAAATCCCAGCATCTGTAGCTGTCTTGGTGTAAATGGAAGAACTATGTTGATATGTTGCCTTTTCAACAGCTTGTGGAATACTGAGAGCTTCTCCAGGCAACCCTATATTTATAACCCCCCAGACATGAGTTTGTTTGTTATCTTTAAAAGATTGCCCAGCACCTTACGAACACTGGCCACAAATTTGCAACAAATCACTGAGCAGTTACCGACCATAGCATGAGCAGTCAGCCATCAATCTTAAAAAAATATTTGATGATCATAAAATTTTCATTCAAAATTTGGCAACCTGTAGTACAACCAATTGGCATCTAATTGCCTAGTAACATTCCTTGCATATTTCAGGGCTTTGGTCTGCAGTGGTTATTGATGGCAGCTCTTTAGCCAAAGGCTCACAGGTGAGCTTTTGTGATCGCCTGGTGTCCGTCATCTGTCATCCGTCAATAACTTTTAGCTTCTAACAACTTCTCTGAAACCATTGGGTCAATTTTGATATAACTTAACAGAAATGTTCCTTGGGTGACCCTCTTCAAAGTTTGTTCAAGCCGTCTTGATTCATTAAAAAACATGGCCGCCAGGGGGCAGGGCAAAAAATTTTTTTGTCAGAAACTATTGGCTCGATTTTAAAACAATTTCACAGAAAGTTCCTTGGGTGACCCTCTACCAAATTGTTCAAGCCATCTTGATTCGTCAAAAAACATGGTGACCAGGGAGTGGGGTTAGTTTACAATAAAAGCTACATGTATACACTGTAATAGTAAAAACTTAAAAATCTTCTTGTCAGAACTACTGGCTCGATTTTAAAATAATTTCACAGAAATGTTCCTTTGGTGACCCTTTACCAAGTTTGTTCAAGCCATCTTGATTCATCAAAAAACATGGCGGCCAGGAGATGGGGTTAGTTTACTATATAAGCTAGTGTATAGTAAAAACCTAAAAAAGTCTTCTTGTCAGAAACTACTGGCTCGATTTTAAAATAATTTCACAGAAATTTCCTTTGGTGACCCTTTACCAAGTTTGTTCAAGCCATCTTAATTCGTCAAAAAACATGGTGGCCAGGGGTTGGGGTTCCCTGAGGAAGATTTTTGAATGAAAATATTAATAAACTGCTATAGTACAAGAATATAAGGTTATTTTACAGTGTTTTTATACAAAACGGGAATATATTGTACAAGTTCATATTTTGGTGAAAATCATACTTGACAACGTAGATGTTGAGTTCAATGATTTTCACAACAATGCATACGAGAACAATAATTCTTATATTCCCATATTGTACAAAACACTGTAAAATGATCTTTTTATTCTATACCTCAATCTGAAAAAAAAATATGACAAAAATATTCCTTCGACAGTATGGCAGCAGCATGATGTACAGGAGCTGTGTCGAGTGATGTTTGATGCCCTGGAGAAAACATGGATGGATACTGGACAGCAGGAACTGATAAACCAGCTGTACCAGGGCAAGATGAAGGATTACGTTAAGTGTTTGGAGGTAAAGTAAATGTTCAAGGAGCAAATCCAAAATGAATTTGATCTCTTTTGTTTAAACATGTTTTATGAATTGATCACTGAATTTTTAATTAAAGTATCTCTTTATACAATGACTCTCGCAATGACTGAAAAATGTTCTCAGCACAAAGGGGTCCTCTGTTGTCAAGTGGCCTATAAGGCATTCTCAGTTGATATACCTATGTGAGAAAAATTATCAGTTTCTTGCTGGAGGAAGATAGTTCTTCTCAGATTAATTTTGGAGATGTCCTCAACCAATAGAACTGGATGCCATATAAGATACATGTATAATGTGAAGTGCTTAACCCTTTAATCCATAGATACGCATTTTCCTGCACCAATCACAGAAGACCTTTGAAAACAGTTTTTCACTCTGTCAGTTAATATAAACATAACTCGCCCATTGCTGATACGTGGTAAATTAATGATTCCAATTTGGAAGAGTCCAAGAAAATGCTTATGGAGCAAAGGGTCAAAATCGAGCTCATTCCCATCTCAGTAATGATGTCTGCATTTACAGTTCAATTGAAACATCTATTTTCCAATTGTAGAAGATTAAAATAAGGAAAAGGAAAATAGATGTTTTCATTGAATACTATTTTAAAGTACACAAGTCAACACATTAGTTTCTCATCAGAATGGTGCCACCATAATAAATTTACACATTTATGTATGTTTGTGCTAAATTATTCAGTTTTCTATATTTAGAATTAATATTGTATTACCCGGCAATAATGTACTGTCTTGTGTAAGGAAATCTTAATTTGCTGTTTATGGAGTGATGTTTATTTGTTATTTCTTATTGTTATCTTACTGTTATCTATCTTCTTTCATAACCAATTTTATATATCAAAGATTGTTATTATAATATAGTATATTGCTGATGACAGCAATATCAATCTGTCTCTGGTATGACAGTGGTGGTGACAGAAATATATTGAAATCAAAACTCACATGAAAAAATTTCTGATTCACTGTTATATTTTGACAGTGTGGTTACGAGAGTGCCAGAGAAGACACGTTTCTTGATGTTCCACTAGTCATACGTCCATTTGGAGCTACTACAGTCTACAAAAGCATTGTAAGTTTTCTTATTTAGTATACATTTACATGTATCAACTTCCATGGAAATACAGAAGCAATAAAGTCTCTCATGAGAATGTTAAAATTATACTGTATGTATTTTGTCCTGACCTCCATGGCCGAGTGGTCCAAGGCGCTGTCTCAAGATCACTTACCTCTCACTGCTAAGGTCGTAGGTTTGAGTCCCACTCAGTCCAAGATCTTTATGTGAGAAAGTTTGCCAGTTATTTGCAGAAGGACGGTGGTTTTACTCAGATTTGTTCTTGGGTCTTCCTCTACCAATAAAAGTGGATATGCCATACATAACCAATAGTGTTGAAAATGGCATTAAACCTCATTCAAAAAATTATTTTTTGTTAAATTTGTATTTTGGGCCAGAGGCCTATATTACCAAATAAATAAACTGGTAATAAAGAGCAACATAAATAACATTGTACATCTGTATCTGGTGGTGTTGTTTTATCATATAATAGAGAATCTTTCATTACAATACTTGGTATTAACTATGTGTGTATATGTATATTTAACATTTGATTCAAACCTGCATATCATTCTTTTCAACAGGAGGAGGCTATACAGGCATTTGTAGCCCCAGAAACTCTGGAGGGCAGAGATCAGTACTTCTGTGAAAAATGTGATAAAAAGTGTGATGCCCACAAGGTAACTATTGTTTAATATAATTAATTTAGAATTATATTTTTTTAGAATGTATGTAATCTACTGGTGAACATTTCTAGCCAAATTAACACAGAAACTGATATGGGGGTGGGGGATATCATTAAATTTTATATTTAAGGAATAAGACATTTACATTTTGCTGCACCAGGGGAGACGGATTGAAAGTTTGACATGAATTTGTTTGAATTTCAGGGTTTAAAGTTCCTGTCATTTCCGTACCTGTTAACTCTACAGATGAAAAGGTTTGACTTTGACTACAACACAATGCATAGAATCAAACTCAATGACAGGTCAGTTTGTTTCTTAATTACTTCTATTTTTAAGGATTTTGGTGAATTACAGAGACTTTACAACTTTACAGTGAATTAGTTTTGGTAATTTCAGCAGCTATCTGTATCTTTGTATGCTGCACTACCACTTCAGTGCCAGCTCTATGATGTGAAATTTCACCAAATCAACAATTAATCTCTGTATCTTTATCAATAAGCAGCCAGTGTTCTTCATCTTTCTGATCATGAACCAGAAATGTAGATGCAGCCAATCTCATGTTTATGTTTCTGTTTCTCTGAATATGTTCAAAGACGTAATCATTCACAAATATACATGTACAAGAAATATATATCTCATTTAGTGATGTAAAGTATTTTCACATTAAATGTATTTACAAACAATTCTATGAGTATTTGATGATTGCATACATGTACATACATGTAGTGTTCTGTTTTAGTTAGGAAATTACTTTGTACTTTAAATCTATAAAACACATATATGGCATTAGGAATTGAATTTCTGCCCCAGAAGGAACACTGAAACATGTATTCTATTACAGTTAAAGGTTTGTAAGCGGTCACCTCTATTGAGCAACAACTTGTCTTAAGCAGCCACATGTCTTAAGCAGCTATTTCCCATTTCTATGCTTTCAGAAAAAATTAGCCTGTATTAAGCAAAAACTGTCTTAAAAGGTAACTTTTGCTCCATCCCTTGACTGGCTGCTTAAGACAGGTTAGATTGTATACTGTAAAGAACAAAATTTGTGTTTTACAGAATGACGTTTCCTAAAATCCTAAATTTGAACCACTTGGTAGAAGGTTATGAGGTGGAGGAAGATGGCCCGACACCTGATGGTGCTACAGTCCTGCAGGAGGACACTAGTCTACGTGGTACTTGTAACGATGATGGTGGGTTTCTGGTCATCTTAACCTGAACAAAAGATTAAACCTATTTCACATTAAGAAACGAAACATTTTACTGGAATTTTATTTATGATTTGGCTTTGCTTATCAAAAGGATTCTTATAACAGATGAGAACTTGAGTCTGTATATAAGTTGCTGAAACTGCAGTTCAGTATTAACCTTAGCAGTGGTGTCGTGGTAGAGCATCTGTTTCACATGTGGAAGGTCATGAGTTTGATCCCCTGCTTGGTCAAACATGAAAAAGACGTGAAAAACAGTTTTATAAGCTTCCTTGCTTGACGCTCAGTATTTAGAAGGATAGTTCTAAGTCTGGTCAGCCCGTAGTTGGAATAATGAAACTAGGTGGGGTACTTTACATGTGTCTGCAGATGATACTCAAGTGGGACAGAACTTAGAATACTATCTCAAGTAGGCACCATTGTGATATAACTGAAAAACTGTTGAAAGAGACACTAAACACAATACAACAGTTTGATATTAAGATTCTAGATTCATCCTGGATGTGTTGTGTTATCTATTAATTTGTTGTTTTTGTTCACGGATAAGTCTGGTCCTCCACAACTGAATGGTCTAAAGTGCCATCTCAACACCACTTGTCTCTCGCCATTAAGGTCATAGGTTCGAGTTTTGCTTGCTCCATGGAGAATGATTCTAGAATCTTCCTACTGGCATCATTTCGCCATTTAATGTTTATACATTGTAAAACCCCAGTTTAGTTTGACATTTATTCATTAAAAAAAGATGGTAAGGTGTTGATAAATATTGATTAAGTCGAGAGTTCTAATTTCACTCTTCAATTATTTAAGAATTTTAAGGGAAAAAAACATTATTTGTGATATGTTTTCACACAAGATTGAACCATTGTATTCTTACATCCAAGCCTTCAGCAAAGAGCAAACATGTAAACATTGGAACTTTACACATATCCTTAATACCAAAAGCACCATTGAGTTTCTCAAATGATACACTTTGCAATTGGCATTTCTATCCATTCTATGTCATCCCTTTTTCTTCAGCGATTGATGAAGGTATAGAGGTAGAAGCCTCAAGTTCCACTCTGTCTAGCAATGATGATGAGGATTCAGGCCTCTCCAGTGAAGCTTTCAACAATGATAAAAATGCTGAGGTGTCTAAAGCTAAAGTAAGTCTTTTTAATCTTTGGCACTATATTATGATTTTTAGTCTTTAGCCAGTTCATTGTGGCTGCCCATAGGTTAACAGACAGAAATTGAGCTTTAAACCATAAACATGATCAGGTTTATCCCTCCCTCTCTAATATATATACCTTCTGCTTATTATGAAATCTAACCTTGTAGGATGTTACAATAAATTCAGATTTCAATAGTTGACATTTTTATTTATGAATGGTAAAAAACATAGGGAAGTTTTACATTTGCAGTATATTGTGCAGTTGTTGGCCTATTTTGCTTTTTGAGGAAGCATATTGTGTGAGAAATGATTAAAACATTTCGGAACAAACTATTTTTTAATATGTATACATGTAGTTGATTGTGTGTTTGCAGGGTCCATATGAATATGAACTGTTCTCCATTATGATCCATTCTGGAAGTGCTGCGGGCGGACACTATTATGCATACATTAAGTAAGTTTATACATTAGCTGGCCCACAGTTGTCATGAAACAGTTTTAAAAATTGGATAAATGACTCTGTACAGCAGGTATATTGAAGTAATTCAGCAGGGGCATCAGTCAATTCAATAAGGATTAATGTTCACGAAGCCTGAAGGGCTTCTTGGCAACATTAAACTAGGCATATGTTTTCATCAACAGATGAAAACTCAAAATTCGACTTTTAATCCTTATATTTACATCATATTTTCCAACTATTTTAGAAAAAAATATAACATTATTTTTGCCATTTTGATAATTAAAAAGTAAATTATATGCATTAAACCGCAGGCCAATATAATGAATGTAACGGCGACGTTGTCAACATACTGCATACATTTGTTAACCTCCCAGGAACCCAGGAAACAGTGGTTAGGTTAACTGATTGTTTGTTAGCCCCTCGATGGCATTAAAATAATGATAAACAGTTATTTATCAGACAGTTATAGTGGCCAGCAATCAACAGTGGGTCAGTATAACAATCAGTTTCCAACAAATTGGTCAATATGAAATAACCTGATAACATTTCATAATAAGTTGGTCTGATAACATTTCATAATAAGTTGGTCTGATAACATTTTATAATAAATTGGTCTGATAACATTTTATAGTAATGAGTATGGCATATTTACATGTATGACTATGTCACTAAATCAGTTTTGATATACATGTATTGATACCTCTGCAATTGAAGTTTTAGGGATTATATTTGTATAAGAGTCACTGTGTAGGTTTGTCTGTCCGCTGATCTGTCAGGAATTTTTAGAGTGAACCACAATTATCCCATTTTCAAGCGAATGACTTTTAATCAATGTGTCAGTATTAATTACCTCCAATGATAGGACTACTTACATGTCCATTTTATCGTTTACAGATGTCTGAGTGATGGTCAGTGGTACAGCTTTAACGATCAGCATGTCTCCAAGGTGAGCTCATTTGCATCTCTGACCACTGACGGGTACATATATTATATATGTAATAGTCAAATGTTTAAATTGGGTCACTACAGCCATATTGTTTAATGTTAGAGTGTTTTTATGTTGAAAAGTTGATGGTTAGGTTCAGAGTTGTACAGTAAATTTAAGATAAAAGCAGTTTTCTTTTTAGGTGTTCAGTATTAATGGAATTTATTTAAAAACTGGTTGGCTTTATGGGGTATCTTACCATATTCCTGCATGACTCCTGTTAAAGAGCTTATGATACAGTCTGAAGCAGATGCTGTGGTCTTGATTGAACAACAAGAATAAATACTATGTGCCAAAGAAAAGCATATATTCCCAAACAAAAATGTCTTGTCCATGACTTTACTTACAATAAGAAGCTTTATGAATCCCGGTCAAGATCTGGTTCCCTGTTGGTTAAACTGTATTTCCAAGGCCACTTTGCATTTTACACTCGGGTTATTAGATTGAGTCAAAATTTATCAGAAGATTTTAAGCTTTTTGCTCATTACTTTAAGAAGAGTGGTGATTCTCCTCTGATTTATATAAATGGGTCTTAACTATTTATGTATTTAAGGGCTGTCTCCGCCTTTAAAACCCCTCATAGATATAAATAGATAACAGATTTTCTTCACACCCTTTAAAAGAGTTTATTGTATAGGAGCCTAGCTTCTATAGTATCTTGTTTGCCAAAATTAGTTTTCATACTAGACTACACAATACACTCATTTGTACACCATGTTAACAATCATAAAACATCCTCGTGTTCATTTTTAGATCACAAACGATGACATCAGGAAGACTTATGGTGGTAGTACAACCAACAGGGGTTATTACTCGTCATCATATGCCAGGTATATTTACAAATGTATATGAAGTGCTCAAGCCCACAATTTAGATAAACAGTGAGTTTACGTCAGTACGAAACACACTGGAACGAAATTTATGGTATTTGGAAATATTAGGTCAGTCCTGAAATGACTCCCTACACACTCAATGCATTTTGGATTCGCTAATATGAAATTCTATTGTTAGTAATATTGCATCAGAAATGGTATTAACCACAAACAAAAAATTATAAAAAAAAAAAAAATAATAATTTTGACATTTGGTGATGTAGATTGAGAATTCTACTACATATTAATACTCTTTTTGTACCTTGCATATTTTGCATATTTTGCTATTACATATATTGTGCACTTCTTATTTGAGATCAAAATGGTTCGGAATGTGCCTACACATTTGATATTTAAGAGTAAATAAAAAACTTAAATCTTTATTAAAAGTAAAAAAAAAAGCTTTCACTGTCTGAATGCTTTGAAAGATCAGCATCTGTGAAAGTTACCAACTTGTAGGCAAGGTGTCATAATCTTATCAATATAAAGTCACATGAACGTAATATATAGTCTTTTTTTTAGCAGGCAAAAAGTGTGCATGAAATGGTTACTATTGACATTAATTTTTTTTGTTCACATCATTTAGGCCAATGGTCATGATTAATATTTTGCTCAGTTTTACATCATGTATATAACTTGCTTGTTGTAATATTGTGTTCTTCATTATGCAATGACTTGGGTTTAGTTACAATTATAATGGAGTCACTGATTTATGTGATAACTCGTAAAATGATTTGTATTAATAACTTGTTTATCCATGTAAATCTCGGTCAATAGCTCAAGTTTATTATGTTACATCTCATACCCACGATAAATATAATTTTGTATCTTGTGTAAAACTGTTGAAATGATTAAATATGTCAGTTGAAATTCAGAAAACCTTGAGGATATATATATGGGAAAATATTTTATGTTAATAAAATACATTTAAATATTGTAAATAATTGTTTATATTTTTATTTCGATACCAAGGTTTTTTGATTAACTTTATGTTATATTTATTAAATCATTTTAATATTAATTTTTCAGTTCGGCAAATGCATACATGTTGATGTACAGACAGAGGGACAATAAGAGAAATGCAGGTGTGTGCACTACTAAAGTATTTTAAGTATACAGTTAAACCTGTCTTAAGCAGCCAGTCAAGGAATGGAGAAAAAGTGATCTTTTAAGACAGGTTGTTGCTTAAAAATAGGAAGTGACAAATGTGGCTGCTTAAGACAAGTGACTGCATAATAGATATTGTATTAATATCAACTGTCACTCATCCATTCTTCAATGATAATTACAATGGGAGCGCAACTGCAGCAGTGGTCTAGGAGTAGAGCGTTTCCCTATCATGCAGAAGGTCATGGGTCATCATACCAAAGACTTGAAAAATTGTATTAGAGGCTGCCTCATCTGGTGCTGATTTAGAGGATGGATAGTTATAGATCTGTTTTGCCCAGTGTCGGTATAATGTGACTGAGTTGGGTATCGTACCATGTGTCTACTCCATTATAAAATATAGGTATTTGATATTAGATAATGCATTCAAATACAAGAGTTATGACCCCTTTCCAACTTTTTTCGATCAACTTTTGAATGGTCTATGTATTTAATTAATATAGCATGTGTTGCTGTATAATTGTAAAATACAGGTCAAATTTGATGTTTGTCAATGTTGGTACAGGCACTGGCCCAAGACCTCTCCCCATATAGTAAGCGTAGTGTCCATCCTTGGCACACATGATCAACATGACCTGAGGATGTGTTATGGTACAGGCACTGGCCAAAAACCTCTCCCCATATAGTAATCGTAGTGTCCATCCTTGGCACACATGATCAACATGACCTGAGGGTGTGTCATGCATAAGTCCAAGACCCGTTTCTCAAAGATGAAGGTCAAACTTTGAGTTTGTTTGACAACACTTGAGTCTGTTTTAGATTTGGTGTTCAGTCTGTACATGATGGATTTCAAAAAGGCTCAGTTGATCAATATGACATGACAAAGTGTCCACGTAAAACCCAGACCCCTTACCTTTAAGGTCAGGGTTAAACTTTGAATCTGTTTGAGATTTATGTTTGGTCTGTAATTGTGTCATACATGTATAGATTTCAAAAACATTGGGCTCATTTGATTAATATTACATGATGACATGTCACGCGTTAGACCCAGACCCGTACCTCAAAGGTGAAGGTCACACTTTGGTTTTTTTTGACAACACTTTACTACTGTTTGTGATTTTGTGTCCTGTCTGTTATTTTGTCATACTTAGATAGATTTCAAAAACACTTGACTCAGTCAGTCAATATGACATATAGGATATAAAGAACCACACCTCTAATTCAAAAGTTTGAACCTGTTTGAGAATTCGTGTCCTGCCTGTAACTTTGTCATTATTGATGGATTTTAAAAACACTTGTCTCAATTGATCAACATGACATGGTGACATGTCGCACAACCTTACCTCAAAGGCTAATGTCAATGTCACACAAAGGTCACACTTTAAGGTATTAATAAAAATATGAAATTGCATGTCCAATCTGTAATGAAGTTCATAACTTTTGATATTCGTAATTATGTTTGAATACCTACTAAATAAATTGTTATTTCTGATAAGACCACTGGGGAGTGGGGTGACTCTTCCTAATAATTACTGCATAGTGGTCTGTTTGATTGTTTGGATTGATGGAGTTTTGTTCCTTGTTTCAACAGTATTTTAGTTAAATAAAAATGGCAGACAGGGCACCTAATCATCATTCCTTATATCTGCTAGGTGATTAACCAATCAATACTAGACATACTTTATCTCTGAAAGTCTTTGACTACTTCTTCACAAATTATAAGGTAGGAGACTCATGGCTGTAGAACAAAGTTAATGACCAATCCATTACAGAAACTGCGACATGGTGATGATTCGAATTCACAACCCCTGGAAACTCATTACTAACTGAGTTATTAAGACACGAACATGTACATAGCGTATGTTTATGTCTATGTATAAACATGTATATAGTGTATGTTTATGTATAAACATGTACAATGTACATAGCGTATGTTTATGTCTATGTATAGACATGTACAATGTACATAGCGTATGTTTATGTCTATGTATAGACATGTACAATGTACATAGCGTATGTTTATGTCTATGTATAGACATGTACATAGTACATAGCGTATGTTTATGTCTATGTATAGACATGTACAATGTACATAACATATGTTTATGTCTATGTATAGACATGTACAATGTACATAGCGTATGTTTATGTCTATGTATAGACATGTACAATGTACATAGCGTATGTTCATGTCTATGTATAGAGATGTACAATGCACATAGCGTATGTTTATGTCTATGTATAGACATGTACAATGCACAAAGCGTATGTTTATGTCTATGTATAAACATGTACAATGTACATAACGTATGTTTATGTCTATGTATAAACATGTACATACATGTAGTGTTACTAGCTCAGTTGATAATGAGTCTTCAGTGGTTGTGTATTTGAATCATCACCAAGTTACAGTCTCTGTGTATATTCTGCCCTAATAGTCTTACTTGCAAATGCATGTACATGTATGCTGTACTATTTTGCTGGAATATAAGATGTTTGGATAAATAGAGATATAATTTTCAGATGGTACATATTATAGAAATTAAATACTATTCTGTGACAAAGATAGAATAGTCTAGTTATATCTGACAACTCCTGTTTACATGGCATTAAAAAGGATATTATCCTTTTCATAACAAGTTGGTGTGATTTGTCTAAGTGATAATAACTTGTTTCACAATCTATGTAAAATATATAAGTTTAAACTATTTACTTTTTATCTATAAATAACAATGGGTTGAGCATTATTCTTCATAAGGGGTTAAGACGGCCACCTAAAAGAGTTAATATTTTGAATTTCAAAGAATACTTTCCTGTTTTGTTGTATATTTTATCACCTAGATATACATATAGCAACATGTTAATGTTTTGTTGAAGTAATAATATATTCTTTTAATGTATTGCACATGTAATCAAATACATTTAGTAAGCTTGCAATGATACATGTATTTGAACAGATTTCATTGAAACTGGTGACTTCCCAGAGCATGTGAAAATTGAGCTGAGACGTCTTAATGATAAGGAAGAGGCTGATAGGAAGCAAAAGGAGCTGGATAAATCAACATGTAAAGTAAGTAATTGAAAGGAAGAAGCAAAGAGAGCTTGATAAATCAACATGTAAAGTAAGTAATTGAAAGGAAGAAGCAAAGGGAGCTTGATAAATCAACATGTAAAGTAAGTAATTGAAAGGAAGAAGCAAAGGGAGCTTGATAAATCAACATGTAAAGTAAGTAATTGAAAGGAAGAAGCAAAGGGAGCTTGATAAATCAACACGTAAAGTAAGTAATTGAAAGGAAGAAGCAAAGGGAGCTTGATAAATCAACATGTAAAGTAAGTAATTGAAAGGAAGAAGCAAAGGGAGCTTGATAAATCAACATGTAAAGTAAGTAATTGAAAGGAAGAAGCAAAGGGAACTTGATAAATCAACATGTAAATTGCCCTTACACTTAGTAAAATTGCTGCATTTAACATATTGCAACTCTTGTAGAACTCTTTAGTTTTGGGAATTGACTTTAAACTTTGTCAATTAATCAACATCAAGTGTAGATATGATTGACACAGATCAATTGTATACATAGTTATTGTCCTTTCACTTTAAAGCAACACATCCACGTTTGAACTTTTAAAAGAAAAATTTTAATTGAGTTATTAGCACATTTCCCATACAAACATATGATCAATTAGCTGTATATGAGCATATAAACACAATCCAGAACAAAATGATGCCCAAATTGTAATGCATGACTAACACTTTATAAAACAAGCGTGTAACTCACCCGAGTCAAAACAATTGTCAAAATGACTTTCAAGGCAGGTAAAGTACACTTCGCACTAAAACGTGAAGTTTTTTAATACGACTCGCATAATTCAATTTGAAGCCAAGTTGGAATCCTCGGCAATTTAAAAATAACTTATAAAGCGTTTGTCACGCTTTATAATTTGGACATCTTTTTTTATAATTCTAAAGCGTTCTGGATAGTGTTTGTTAGCACGTATACAGCTCACTGACCATATATTTATGTATGGGAAATGTGCTCACAACTCAATTGAAAAACTTTTAAAAAAGTTTAAATGTGGATGTGTTGCTTTAAGTAAAATTGATGTATTTTACATATATTACAATTCTTGTGAAGTGAACTTCTTATGCATTTTGAGATGTTGACTTGAAGCTCTTTATACCATATCAGCATCAGATGTAAAAACGTCTGGCACAAATATTTATACACCCACATATCTTCAGTCACAAAATCATTCACTGTGTTAGTTGCCTTCAGTGGTACATGTAGGTCTAGTTAAATATTATCTGGGCATACATGCATATGTATGAGTATGCTGTTTTCTGCTTCATCTGCCACAGGATTTAAAGGTGATACTGACACCACACATTTGGGTAATGTAACTGACTACTTCAACCCTGAAAGTGTACATGCAATTGTAAGTAATAAGAAGGAGTATTTCAGGGTTTATTCTTCAGTGGTTCATCAGTGCTCTTATTTTTGTAGATATTTCAATGATACATAAGGCCATCCTTAAAAAAATATTTGTTTGCTGTGCTCCAACCCAGTATTTTTCATGTGGGTAGGTAGTTAGCTAATTTTCCCCCTACATTTTGACTTTGCAGTCTTTTTAAAGAAAAATGGACAGAAATCATAAAAAACAATTAAAACACTTTGAAAGTCAATAAAAGTTTGGGTAGCTACAATTTTGAGTAAGTAGGTAGGAGTACGGCAAACAATTTATTTTTTAAGGACGGCCTAATATGATAACTTACACTACCAAAAATATAGTAAATAATTGTTTCTCCTCAAACTTCTTAACAAAATGCTATTGAATTTTAATGGTATTGTATTGAATAATTTCAGATCAAGTTATTTTGTAATCACCCAAATCAGAGAAAGAAGCTAGAGAACAAATTGGAGATCCACAAGGACAAAACACTGACAGAAGCCACAGAAATAGCATACAAGGTATTGTTTCATTCTCTCCTTAACTTTGGAGATGCTTGTTTGATAAAAAATGACTTGTTAAAGGGGCAAAGTGTAAAGTTGATGAATTTTCACTTAACACTCTTTCTTAAAAGTTATATATCTTCACGATGCAAATATGATATTAAAATATTGCAGTATTTCTGGGCAGACTGATGATTACATTTCTGTTTTGGAAATGTGCGAAAAGTAGTTTGATCAAAAAAGTAGTATAATGATGTTTAAGAAAGTAATACTTAGATATTGGTATATCTATATGGTTATAGGTTCATAGCTGTTAAATTTGACTTAACTGTTCAAAAATTAATAAAATCTACTTCAGCAGTGTCCCTCTAAATTATCATGTAAAGTCCAGCAATGGTAATGAGCAAAATTGGTATTTTAAGAGAGGTTGTTGCTTAATACAGGTTTGTTTACTCTGAGATCATAGAAAATATGGTTGCTTAAGACACGTTGGTGTATATGGTCATAACTTGCGTCTTTATGTAAACATTTTTGATTTCTAGATGTTTGAACTTGAGAATGTTGTAACTCGAGACTGTTGTCGTATTGTGAAGTATGACGAGTACCAAGATTCTCTCGAATGTTCATTTGAGGACGAAGATGACACGGTGATGGAGAAACTGCTGGGTGGTATCAAACAGAGCTACAGTTTTGACCTCTTGCTAGAGACTAAAACACCTGATCAACAGTTCCAGGAATATAAACCAGGAGGTGAAAATGGACTTGTTTTTGGAATTCTTTTTAGAAAGTTGATAACTGATAGCAATGTTGACTATGTTTGTCAGAGATCATATCTTACTGATATACCTTGGATTCTCCTCGGCCAAGTGGTCTCAAGGTCAATTATCTCTCACTGCAAAGGTCATGGGTATGAACCTAGATCCATCGATACTTTCATGTGAGAAAGTTACTAGTTGCCTGTAGCATGCAGAAGAAGGGTGGGTCTACTCTGAGTCGTGTATATGCATACTGTCAACAATAAAACTTGCTGCCATAAACATGGTCAATTATGTCATGTTAGAAAACTGGGGTATTTGATTGATTGTTTTGAATATTAAATTAGAAAAGAATTAAGGGGGGTTTTGGTGGAGGCGGCATGTTTTAAGCTGTTGTCACGTGGAGTCATAGTTATTTATGTTAGTTACAGTCTAGTCTGGTTAAATGATATTTAATGAGAAAGTGAGTTATTTATGAGAAGTTGGCTACTGAAGAAATCTGTATCACTTGTTACATGTATCAGCAAAGTAAAAAGCAATTACTTCATAATTCAACAAATAATTTTAGTTTTTTAAGTAACTTGCTGTTCAGTTACCAATCGTTACCCCTCTTTGTTAAGGATATTCATTAAAATAATTCTTGACCTAATTGTGTTCAGCCATCGAGTCCAAAACCCTAACTCAGACTTCCTTTCAATTAAATTAAAACTATAAACAGTTTATCTAATACATTGATAGTAACAGTCATAAACACATGTATCAAATAAATATTTAGAATAAATATATCAAAAATAAAATTTCGAAAACAATTGACCATTAATTGTATATATTGATACATTAAATAAAATTTACACATTATTATGAGTTTGACTCTGAGCTTTTGTAAGTTAGATGATTTTTAACTAATCACCTATAGCCATAACTACATGTACCAACATGTATATTTGTTATATCTAGGCGTGACAGTGAAGGTGTATCTAGCTGATATGGAGAAGTTTGCGATAATTGAGCCAGCGTTCAGTGTGAGGGCATACCTCGTACAGACAGTCGAGGAGTTCCAGAAGCTTATCATACAGGTCAGTCAATTTACTTTTCTGCAATTATAAGTTTAGCAGGGATTTCTAGATTTGCCTTTTCATTTGACCATACTTCCGTGAATCTTGAGACACAATAGTGCTACCGTGACAATTTTTCACACTCTGCAATCACACTCACATTTTAGATTTGCCATATCACATGGATTACCATATAGATTTTAAGATTAGGGTCAAAGTTGAACCTTGCAACTACAATATCTCGCCATCCACTGCTGCCACACTTCTGAAAATTCACTGATGGACTGGCCACATTGGTTGTACAAACTTCACAGCCATTGGAGGTCGATTGGCAAAACTCACTGTGATCTGTTCATGTGAGCAGTCTTGTTATTCATCAACAGCCACAGCTTAATAAAATAAAATAAGTATAATCGATTAACTACCCCAGGAGGCTTACTTGAATGCTGGAATACATATAACTCATCGCACAAGGAAGCCACATTTATATGTCACATATATTTCACAGATTAACACATAGTATACATGACTCATTTTAGCTCATCTTAGCTGAAGGCTCATAGGTGATCTTTTCTGATTACCCTGTGTTTGTCTGACGTTAACTTTTGCTTCAAACGACTTCTTCTCTGAAACCACTTTTTTTTTACCAAATTTGGTGTGAAGCATTATTACATGCAGCTGTCCAAAGTTAGTTCAAATCATGACCCTGGGGTCAATTTGACCCCGACACAAGATCTTACCAATTTTTTTTTCTTCAAAATTTCAATTATAATCTCCAAAAGTGCAGGGCCTGAAGCTTTGATATTTTTCATGTAGTATCACCTAATCAGTTTCTCTCAGATTTGTTCATGCTTTGACCCAGCACCAGGGAGTTATCAGTTTAACATTTTCATTTAAAATTTTTTTTTCGAAAACTGATCAGCCCAGTTTATTTATATTTGGTACAAATTGTCTATATGAGTAGAAGTTTCAAGCTTATTTCAAATAAAGGAGCTAGTGTTCATAGGGGCCCAGTAAGGGGACTTTATTTTTTTAAAAGAATACTATGTGAAAACAGATAATTCTCAAAATTTGTAAAGAATTGACAGATGGTATCAAGTGAGCGACTTGGGCCCATTTGGGCCTCTTGTTTTATCATTAAGTCAAATTAACATTATTGGAACTAAATCAGGTTACAGCTTGCCGTGATGATTCCATGTTATCCTCTTCATTCCAACTCTTACAGTGTTTGATGCATCTGCTGTTACTTGTGTACACATTATGTTGACAGGTACTGAACCTCCCCCAGCAGAGTATGCGTTGTGTCCTGGAACGGTTCCATAATGACCTGAAGTTGCTGCATAATCCAACCAAGACACTCAAAAGTGAAGGTTTCTTTAAAACTAACAAGGTATCACATATTTTGTTCATTTCTATGATAATTAGATATTTTATTATAGTTTGTGAGTAAGATATAGAGTTGCTGTATATGTTGTCAGTCAGTTTGTTTGTGGGTATGTCAGCAATTTGTCAAGCGAACTTCTTTCTTCCGCAGTTTTTAGGTGATTTATTTGTAACTTTGCATATACATGTATGATCAACATCAAGTACAGATATGTGTGACATTGTTTTTGATGCTGACTTAAATACAGACAGAGTGGTTGCCCTTGCACCCTAAAATTTCTTCACCAGTTTTCAGGGGATTTGTTTAGTAACTTTGCATACATGTACATGATCAGCATTAAGTGCTTCGGTGCTTGACCCAAATTTTGTGACACTGACTTTATTCATGCAGAGTTATTTCCCTTGCTGTATTTACCATACTGCAATGGACACGAGAACGACTATCGCTCGGCCTAGTTGTCATGTGATGTTGTTATTCCAAACCTGATGCACCTGTCCAAGTTAATATACTATAGTGTTTACTTGGACATCGTCAGTTTGTCTAAGGCAATTGGCAGGGCTGAACAATATTGATCTCTGATATGAATATTGACTTGTTTGATTGACAGCCAACTTCAAGTAAATTCTTGTGGAATGGACTACTTCCAGTTTTTTAGATAATTGACTTGATACATTGTATAAATGATCAACTGCAAGTGTAGATGTGATGGTGATTTGAATAATTCAGGGATATTATTCACTGTCACTGATAGGGCTTATTAGTTCTTAATTTGTTACTTTAGCCTATTTATATGTATTATGGTCTTGGCTAAGCTCAACACAGCAGAAATCTTACAGGTCACATCCTGAGTTGTGTGTGGAACTAAATGGTTAATGACTGTAAAATTCATGTTCAAAATAAAAGTGTTTAAGATAGTGGTCATGTTGCCATGCCAGCATGACATCAATTTTTAGCTCGCTGGGATGAATGTCCACGAGAGCTATTGCCATAACCCCGGTGACGTCATTGGCAATGTCATTGGCGTCATCTGTAGACACCCAGGTTAAACTTTTGCGTTTAGTTGCGTTTAAGTTTTAGTGTTTGCCTCCAATCTCAGTCTTTGCATGGGTGTGAGTTTTATCCAATAGGCGAGCTTTGTTGTCATCTGACAACTCCTGTTAAATGTACTTGTCTGTCCTACTGTTGCTTTAAATACATAATTACTAAGGACATAATTAAAAATATTGCCTTGTCATAATGTTTACTTGTATTCATTTGATCTTTATTAGATCAGACAAGATTCAGATGAACATGCATCACACACATTGCTGGTATATATGTTCGCATTTGTTCTACCATGAATTACATATATTGCAGGTATATGTGGAATTGAATGGAAACAGCGAAGATTTGAATGTGGCATTTGATAAGAGCAAATTCTACAGCCTGCTTGACCGCCACCAAAATACAATTCATATACATGTTAATCTGCCGACAGAAGGTAAGCTTGTATTCTCTTACAGTTTAGAGAAATGAAATGGGAATTTAATGTTTTTGTGTTATGTTTATTTGGATTCACAATAAAGTAATAAAGTTACATTATGGAAAAGTAGTTGTCCTGTAAACTAAATGTTAACATATGCATGGCAGTCTTATCTTGACTGTAGTTGTCCCTTATGGGAATGGCCCAAGCTGACCATTATAGACGAGTGGCCACTATATACAGTTTCACTGTTTGAATAATTCATGGAAGTTGTAATAAGAAGAAATATGTTTATACAGCTTTGTGACACTGTCATGGTTTTATAACAAAATTGTTAGTCATTTGAAACACTACAAATTTAATAGAATTAATAGTTTGCGAATCTGTCAAATTTTTCAGCAACTGATCTTAAAATGTGTTTCTTTTAAAAAAAATCATAACATTTGGAGTCCTGTCAAAGAATAAGTTTTTAACTATAAGTGTACATTTCATATTGTTTTTTATAAATTTTTAATTTAGTTTGATATTTTTTAATTTAATCGTTTCACTTGTAAGAAAACTGACAATGATAGTACAAAACTTGATAAAAGTTAATATTATTCTAATTAAACTTTAAATACTTAAATTCCATAGTATTTTACAATTTAATTCTGTAATCAGTCCAAAAATTTTTCTAAATAAATATGCTGCCACCATTGTTGGTAAATGCTTCAGATAACCCTCATTTGCACCAAACGGTATCCTGCATAGGTAACATGAGGTCTTTTTTAATTTTTTTATTCTAAAGCATAGTTTTGTTATATTTTGTACTAAATGCTGATAATTGTATTCCAACTGTTCTGTTGTTTTAGCGGATGTACAACAATACCAGAAAAATCAGTATTTACGAGAACAATCACCCACGGGGCAGGACTCAGCAGTGGAGAGTGGCGTCAACAGTGCAGAAAACAGTGTTGATAATGGTGTGGAAATGTGCAATCACAGACATACACCCTTTGGTGCAAATGAGGGCATTGTCACTGACATTACAGACTTGTGTAAGAACATGCGATCGCTAGGCCAGCAGTCACAGTTAAGTCGAAGCGATCCAGTTTTGTATCAAAATGCCAACCAAGGTGAAGTCTTAAACAGTTTACAGCGACACGGGTCCAGGTCAAGTCTGGAATGTCAAGATTCGCACTCATGCAGTCGTTCTACTCAATCCACGAGCACGAGTGCAGAGTTTAGCCTCAGTAATTACAATTCAATCTGTGATGGGACGTCTGAATCACAAGACGAGGTTTTAGTGTCCCCTGGTGATAAAATCAATGACACCTCCTCTCAAATGTCCTCAAGTGATAAAGAAAATATTCTAGGCAATAATAAGTTAAATGACTCTATTGCGGCTGGCGGAGGAAGTGGGGAACCCGTTGAACATAGTTGTATAGATTCAAAACATTTTTTGCCAAATGCTAATTTACCTAACAGTACAATGTTTAACAGGAATGATAGTCATATACCTCAGACGGAAAATTGGGATGAACCCTGTTCAAGTGTTAGTAAAAGCTATTCATACAGAGATAGCAGCTCATCAGTGGAGCCAAGTAGATATTTCCATGTGGAGCAAATGGAAAGTGAAAAAAATCAAAGAAGTAAGTTGTTTGTGAATTGAGTTGATCTTTTGCTTTTAAATTGATTTAGACTTATTTATTTTAATTTGATTGCAAACAAGTTACAACAACTTGGACACATCATGCTCAAAGTCTTCCTGGGTAGAGCCAGCAGTTTAGCATATTCATGCAAATAAAGTATCCTGCACAAGGACACCACCACACATGGGGGTCGAGTAGAATCCAACCCACAACCCTCTGATCCCAAGTCCGATGCTCTACCACTGGACCAAAAACTCCACACTGCTGCTAAACTTTTTAAAAAATGGTATTCAATACATACTAGTAACATGTTTGCTGTGGTTATAAATCACTGATCAAATACCTATTAACTCTAGAACGGTAGAAAGGAAGGGAAGTGGTATATATTTTTAACAATGTATAGGTTATATATGGCATCTATGTTTATTGGTAAAGAAAGATCTCAGAATGAATCTGAGTAGGAGCACTGTATTTTCAGGGAATAGTAATTAGTATTGGTCACATGGCTCTGACAGTGTATAGGCTATTGTGTTTGATTTTTATTTTACCAGACTCCTTCAGTAGTTTAATATTAGGTATGATGTGTTTATAAAAGACATTCCTGATTTCAGGTTTAATGGTGTATGTAGACAAAAGAATAACTCTGGGTGCATTCAAATTAGAACTGGAATCACATGTGGGTGTTTCATCCAACAACTTCAAGGTATGTCAGGCCTAATATTTGTTTGTTTAGCTCTTCCTTGTCCTCCCATCCACTCCCATTTCTTTTGCTATATTTTGCTATTACTATTGCTTCAAAAGTGGCACATTCTTCCCCCTACACACACACCACCACCAAAAAAAAAAAGAAGTAGGAAAATATTAACCCAACCAACATTTCTTAAATCCTGGGTTTGAAAAATGACCGAAAGGAACAAATCTATACAGCAGTATAATTTTTTTATAAATCCAGGCCTGGTTAGCATTTTACTGCAGGTGTCACAAGTTTGAATCTCTAGGGTGCGGCCACAGTCTCCGTGATTATTGATATACAACATTGTACATGTATTTCAATGTCATTCATCTCTCATCATTGATTTTAGCCGGGCCCGATTAGCTCAGTCTGTTACGCGTCTGACTATCAATCCAGGGGTAGTGAGTTCAAATCCCTGCCTGGCAACAGTCTCTGTGATAATTGATATACGACATTGTGTCTCATTGTCATTCGTGTCTCACCACTGGTTCAAGTGGGAAAGTTATCAGTTACTTGCAGAGATGGGGTGTGCTCGAGTACTGGTTAATCCCAGGAAACAGTGGTTAGGTTAACTGATCGTCTGTTAGCCCTCGATGGCATAAAGATGATGCTAAAGATTCAATCAATCAATCAATCATCATTGATTAAAGTGGAAAAGTTATCAGTTACTTGTAGAGATGGGTGTGCCTAAGTACTGGTTAACCATCCAGGATCCCAGGAAAGAGTGGTTAGGTTAACTGATCATCTGTTATTATGCTGGTGGTATAATAATGACTAAGCGATCAATCAATCAATCCATCTTTAAGTCTGATATTTTTAAAATATTAAATATTACACAAAATCATTATGACGTGGTTGATTTAAACACAGGTTTAAAAACGTCCAAAAAATATGTACCACTAAGAGGAGCTGTTAACTATAAACTTTGGTGCTATGTTAAAAAAAATAATGCTAAAACAAAAGCTGATACTTCATAATATAAGTGTACAGATTTTTGATAATTTACGCCAGATGATGAAATATCCAATAGGAACACGACGAACTACCGTAAGTTGTGGACTTCTTACGTTGTATTCAATTGTGCATAAAAATAAATAATTTTTATCACAGGTTTACAGGGTGTACACCAACAACCAGGAGTTTGAGAGTATACGGCTTGCAGAAACACTCTCCTTCCTGGAGGATGGAAAGGTAACATATAGAAATGTATTTGATATATTTCCAAACAGTACATGTTTACTACAACCTCAAAGTATTTAGTATGAGATCTAGGAAGATTTAGGACTGTGGACTTTGCATCATGTGATATGTCAATGTCAACACTAAAAGCTCTCAGTCTCAAATAGGCATTGTTCTGATACAACTATTTAGAAATCCTTGCATCATGCATTACAAGGCATTACAATGCAATACAATACAAATACATTCAATTTGCATATACTATAACTAACTTCTGTGAGGACCATAAACTTTTAAGTTTAACTTCACTTAAATAATATTAAAAATTATTCATACATTTTGGGCCACCTTTCCCTGTTTACAGTCAGGCCCTGTTAGCCTAGTTGGTAGCACCTCAAACAATCAATCCAGGGATCGTGAGTTTGAATCTCCTCCTGGCCAGTAATCATAATGATGGATATACACATGTACGACACTGTGCCTCATTGTCATTTGTCTCTTACCGCTGATTCAGTTGGTTATAAAGTTATCAGTTTCTAGTGGAGATGGGTTTGCTTGAGTACTGGTTAACCTTCCAGGATCCCAGGTAAGAGTGGTTAGGTTAACTGATTGTCTGTTAGCCCTCGATGGCATAAACATGATGCTAATTATTCAATATTCCTTCTTTACAGTCATATTAAAACAAAAACAGAATCCGGAACTGTAAATGATTTGCATTTTTTTTTCCAGATCAACATAAAACTAGGAAGAGCTCTGAAGAATGGTGAATACAGAGTGAAGGTGTTTCAGCTTCTTCTTAATGAACTAGAGGTTTGTATTGTTATCATCCGTCAGTGATGTCATCTTGTCTTTCGGAGTAGAGGTTTGTAGTGCTATCATCTGTCAGTGATGTCATCTTGTCTGTCGGAGTAGAGGTTTGTAGTGCTATCATCTGTCAGTGATGTCATCTTGTCTGTCGGAGTAGAGGTTTGTAGTGCTATCATCTGTCAGTGATGTCATCTTGTCTGTCAGAGTAGAGGTTTGTAGTGCTATCATCTGTCAGTGATGTCATCTTGTCTGTCCGAGTAGAGGTTTGTATTGTTATCATCTGTCAGTGATGTCATCTTGTCTGTCGGAGTAGAGGTTTGTAGTGCTATCATCTGTCAGTGATGTCATCTTGTCTGTCGGAGTAGAGGTTTGTAGTGCTATCATCTGTCAGTGATGTCATCTTGTCTGTCCGAGTAGAGGTTTGTATTGTTATCATCTGTCAGTGATGTCATCTTGTCTGTCGGAGTAGAGGTTTGTAGTGCTATCATCTGTCAGTGATGTCATCTTGTCTGTCGGAGTAAGGGTTTGTAGTGCTAACATCTGTCAGTGATGTCATCTTGTCTGTCGGAGTAGAGGTTTGTATTGTTATCATCTGTCAGTGATGTCATCTTGTCTGTCGGAGTAGAGGTTTGTAGTGCTATCATCTGTCAGTGATGTCATCTTGTCTGTCAGAGTAGGGGTTTGTAGTGCTATCATCTGTCAGTGATGTCATCTTGTCTGTTGGAGGGAAAAATCCGGATAAATTATTTTTAATTCTGTTACAAATATTTTAATGTTTTTTGGCTACATCTGATCAACATAATAATTTAAATAAGCAATTTGATCTAAATATGGATAAACAAAGGTAAAACATCTTTTTGTGGATAAAAAAGCAAAATGTCAAATTAGGTTAACAATGAAATACACAAAACACATAATGAAAACAACCAAAATAACTGTTAGTATGTCCAAAATTTTTCTGACAGCGAAAAGGTATGTTTACAGAGAAACTTTCATATATCAAATTGACAGTTTTCCTACAATTAAGTGATTACTTCATTGCAGGTTATCATAATAAAATGGCAAGTTGTTTTTTAAATGTCAGATACATTCTGTATTTTAGCCCTCGAAGTTTCTAGTTGACACTATATTTGCACGAGGTATGACTGTTCTGGAATCCAAAAAGTTGATACTTCCTGAATTAAAACTGGAGCACAACATGGACATACCACTGGAAAGGTACACATGTTTTATCAAATTAAACGTATCAGAGAGTATGAAAAACAGAGCTTGTGATGTTATACTTCAAATGTTTGTTTGACATTCATTGAGGGTGAATTGTTTTCTTGTGTACAAAATGGCTCAACAGTACTTTAAAAATTAAATGAATTGCACTATTCGTATCTTCAGTAAATTTATAAAAATTTAAAACAAAACTGTTGAATTGAGAAAATTGAGATGCAAAAGTTCCTGGTATGTTGTAATAAATTTTATTACCAACAAACTTGCGGTGAAAAGTCTACAAGCGTAACTACAATATTACTCTGTCATAGTTACAGGCTTCCTGTTCAAAGGTGATTAATATCAAACCTTGAGCAGGTCCCCGAAATGAACTCAGTCTTTCTAAAACTATGTTGTGAATTCTACATCATTTTCTGCAGATGTCGATTGAGGAAGAAAACATGGAAGAACCCGGGCACTATATACGTTGACAAACAAGTCTACGAGGATGAGATACCTATATATCCTAACTGGGAGGTGTTCATGGAAATTCTGGATGGTATGTCGCCAATAAGCGTTAAATTTATTACTGTCTTCATGTTGTTGAAAAAGTACAAAATGCATGTATATGCAGTTGACTCACATTTTCTTGCACACCAGATAAGGATTTCTGAATTTTTACCCTGGGGATGAGATAAAATTCTTGTGCTATGACGTTAAGACTCATTTATGACGTGACGTAAAAATACATGACGTAAATCATATGATTTAACATTTTAATCGTCTGTTAGCCCTCGATGGCATAAAAATGACGCTAAATATTCAATCAATCAACATCTTAAAAGTGACTATTGTTAAAAATATAATGATAAAACAAGTTTAAATAATTTTTAATATGTTTGGTATGCAAGATAAAGAATCGTTCATGGCCTTTTCAGTTCAGAAAGAAAATCCCATCTCTTGGGAGAACAGTTTTCGAAAACATCTATCCCTCAGGACGGAATTTTCTCTCCGAACCTGAAAGTCCTGTAAGATACTTATAATCTCAAACTCATGTTAAGTCAAAGTACAAGATATCTCAATGTAAAAATTTATTCCCTTCATTTGTTTTACTGTAGAAATCACACAGTTTATCTCAAACTATTGGTTATCTCAAATTATTTTCCTGGTTCCCTAGACTTTGAGATAATGAGAGTTAACAGTTTATATTATGTATTGTTGAATAAGAATTAATATGTATATAAAAAATTATATTGTATATAACCATGACATACAAAAATGGGCACGCAGCTAGAAATGATGTAGCAAAAACATATACATGTAATATTGTCTGTCCATGCATTTATAAACTTTCATGATTTGAATTTATATTGTACCAAAGATCTGAATGTTTAAATTCATAATATGCATGCAAGAAGGTGAACCTGGCTGGCTCAGTCGATAAAGTATGAGACGGTCAATCCAGAAGTGTAAGTTGAATCACTGCTTGGTGTCTTTGATGATTGGCCTTCTGTCAACTTTCGAAATGGGGGTGTCAATTACATTGTAGTGAATGACTTGCAGAGATAAGATGTGTCAGTTACTGGTAAACCTTCTAGCAGATCCCAAAAAGGATGATTAGATACATTGACCAAAGTTGAATAGCGGAAATACTGTTGAAATAAGACACATTATCTTTTTTCATGGTTTCTATCCTTTTTTTTAAACACGACTACACAAAATTAAAATCATGCAAAAAAAAAAGCTACCGACCTACCCAATGGAAAAATACTGGGTTGAAGCACAGCAAACAAACATTTTTTTTAAGGATGGCTTTATACAAAATTGATCAATATATTTATTTCTGCTTTAACAAGGTTTATGCTTTGCTATTTTATAATACACATAATTTCATAAAGTCTAGTGTCGTTTCTGAGATACTGTGTGTCTCAAAAATGTCTAATTTAAGTAAATTGCACTAAACCCAGATTTGACCATGACATACGTGTATAGTAAAAGTCTAACACGTACTGTGTATAATAAAGTTTTGATGGTAGTTTATAACTGTCTCATATTCAGGGCCAGAGACGATGGTATGTACAGCCCAGCTGGCCATCTATATACGGAGATGGTCGCCATCAAAGTATGAGCTCGGTCCAATCGAGGAAGTTGTTATCACAGACCAGTCTGTTGATGAGCTGAAGCGCCAGGTAAGTTATGTTTGGTGAAGTTTTCCAGTGACACAGTCGGAACATTTATGACATGTTTATTGGAAACTTTCATTTCTTTTACAAACATTTTTGAGCTCTTATATGTTTTGAACTGATATTGAGGTCAGAGTAAAATTCTTCTTCTGTGACATTGGAACTATCCTCAGAATGTTCAGAATGCAAGAAAAAGGTGTTTAGGATGCAAGAAAAATAATTATTCATGGCTTTCTCATTTTAAATTAAAGAGTTTGTATCTCAGGAATAAATATTTTGGCAGTATTTGACAGGCTTTCTTAACAGTCCAAATTGGTTTACACAGACCTTAGGATGGAATTTTGTATCTGGTCTTTGAATGCATGAAAGACTTTTATATGTCAATGAAGTTTTGTCTGTATATAACCTGCATAAATTGAATATTATTTTCCAATTCTTGTGGTCTGGATCATTCTTCTAATACAACAGCCTTTTCATGTAAGTCATAATTTTATTATTTATTTGTTTACACTTATATCCAATATTTTGACCCAGTGGGTCACAATGGAACACAATTAGAAATTTCATCTTTTTAATTATAATAATCCACAAATAGATATTTTAGGTATTTCCCTGTGGAGGATGATAAATTATAATACAGTCATAATTTGATTATTTCAGATATCACATCTTAGTGAAATAGATGCTGAGAATATTGAAATAGCAAAGGTAAATTAAGTGTGATATCTATCAAAATATTGAATAAATATGATTTACTTCAAATTTATTTTATACTGATAAATTTGTAAACGTTTGGATACTCAGAGTATAAAATGATTATATTTACCTTTTTAACTTACATATTAAATTAATATGTACATGATAAAATATAAAAGTTAAAAAAAAAACAATGGAATGTTTTAATGAAATCACAAACAGTTGTGATAGACTCATTATGCATATATAAGCTATAAATTTGATTAATGATTGAAAGATTGTAAAACAGTAAAGTCTACAATAAAATATTGTTTTTTTTTCTGCCAGCACTATGTTTGTTAACATGTAAATACATGTACATGGAGCATTTTTAAGAATTTATGAATTATATCTTTACTTGCAGGGACGTGGGACTTTCCCACATGACGTCTCGTTGCTTGAGATTCACACTGACCTGGACTGGAATCCGTCCGTTTCGTCCCTAGGCATGTGGCCCTTGTATATTTGTGATGACGGATGCTTAGTTTACTATAGGGACAAAACAGAACGGCTGGTGGAGCTTGACGAAGAAAGGAAGAAGGAACTAGAAAGCAAAGAAAATGCCAGGCAAGTTTATATCAATTGTACCTTAATTGTGGAACAAGCTAGCTTTGTCTTTAAAATAATACTCCATGGCGCAGATAACAGATATTGTGATATTTATGTAGAAGGAAACGGAGCAATCATAGGAGAGGAGGGAGTTAGAAAGTAAAGAAAATGCCAGATGGGTTTGTATATAATATTGATTATGAAGCAAGCTATGTTGTATAATCTGTTTCAAGTTATTCGAGTCTTGGAGTATTGGAAAAGTTTGGTGTTGTGGGGTGGGACTTACATGTCTGTTTGTGGAAAATGATAGCGTCTAACTTTAATGCAGACAAATGGTTATATTGGTGAGAAGTGAAGGCACTTCTGAATGTACAATTTCAACAAAAATGCCTTTCATTGGCTATATCAGAATTTTCTTATCTTGTGTGCAACATTTTAGTTGTAAATAAATTTCCCTTTACCTCTTTGGTTTTCCCATGTTAGGAGAAGGTTGGAGATTATAAGAATCTTTCATGGGTTTGATATTCTTCAAATAAAAGGATAAATGTTTATATAGAACAGAATATTTATGATTTGATATGATTTAATTTAATTATCTTTTTTACCACAATCTGTCTTTAACATCAGTATGCATGAAAATGATAGTAATCTCCCCTCAATGTCATGCACCATATTTTGTGTGAATTTGAAATTTTTTCCCATTCTGTCCAATTTCAAACATTTCGGCTGTAACTTACAAAACAACAACAACTTGCATGTTTCCTTTACAATTTCAGGTTGTCTAAGTCCAATCAGCGTGTAACATACTCACCGAGGAAAGAGAAGGCTCTCAAGATTTACACAGAACAATCAAGCACTGCCACTAACAGCTCCAGTCTCAATGTCTCCCCAGATCTCGACTAAAAATGCTTACATTATTTAACAATTATAAGTCATTCTGTTACTATATATTGATGTAGGATAAGTTTAAGAATGATTTAATTACCTGAATGAAACAGTGTTCAAGATAAGCTATTATTCAAATGAGTATTTTAATCCTTAAATTAGTATGCAATGCTTATTTTCAAAATGTTTAGGGTAACAACAAACATTTTAATCAAATTGCTATCAAAAATAAACCAATCAACACTGAAAGTGTCAGAACCAATGCTATTTTACCCTTTCCTTTGAATTTCAATGTTGTTTTTTTTTTCAGAAATTGCAATGCTTAAATATCTCCATGCTTATTTGGAGCACTGTGCAATATGAAACCTTTTATATTCCTTCATAGCTTTATATACATGTATATGATTGCTAAAAAATTGGTCATCTGTGTAAAAGCTGATAATAATAAAATTGCAACAAATATGTTTGAAGTTTTACTACATTTGCCAGTCAGATAAATCGAAAAGGGTTTAATTATTTAAATTGAATATTGAGTCATTTGTTTTTGTTGAAAGAATCTTCAATGCTTTATATACATGTATATGATTGCCTAATAGGTCATCTAAAGTTAAAATCAAGGACTGTTACAAATATGATTAATCAATCTCACTATAACAAGTCTCTTGTCATTTCATTGCTACAATGAATAGTTAATTATCAGTTATAATTATTATTTACCCTAGTTGATAATTGAATATAAATTTATGTTATCATCCAAGGTTGAATTTCTTAAAGGGACACTCGGCAGTGTTGAATATAACTTAATTATATCTTTATGGAGATAATAATCTCTGGATATTATTACCTGAAGCTTAAAAAGATATGTTGTCGAAATAAATATCTTGGGTATTTGTATCGTGTTCAAGTTTACACTTTAGAACTAATTTTAAGTGAAAGTTAATTGAAATTGTCTTGTGTCCCTTTAAAACTCAGTATGTTTTAATTGTGTAACTGTTAAAATAAAATTATGTGCATGTTTTGTTTATTTATACAAAGATTAGAAGTATGAACGTTTTTTAAGGTTAATATTCTTTTAGATGGATGTTTGTTAAGATGAATATTATTTAAGATGAATTTTCTTTAATAAGGTGAATATTCTTTGAGATGGATATTCTTTATTAAGGTTAATATTCTTTGAGATGGATAACCTTTATGAATGTTTAATCAGAAATTGTATATCTTGACAATTACTAGATATGTAAAATAAATACGGTGACGATCTTCTATACCATTTTTATCCTCACTTCACCCACCCCAGTCCCACACCCATCCCTGCCCCACCCCCAAACCCAGTTAAACACACCTTAATATACTAAACAATGACTTTCTCAAATAGTTTGCCTAATTTGTGAATATTATATTCAATGTTGTAGATTGTAGAAATTACATGTGCATGTATATTTTATTATGTCAAGATACTCGAAATATTTTTAATGGCGTTGAAATATATAGTTTGTTTTATAATAAAAATGATCGTCTGAATGTGAGATACCAATCTGGTGGCTGCAGCAAAATCACTGCAGTTTTTGTAAGGGATTTTAACAGCAGTATCCTTCTATAACTGAATTATTTCTTTAGATTCTATTGTCAGATAATTATTAACGAATCTTTTAAGCTTAATACAACTGTTTTATCACATTACTGGAATCTAAACCATTCTTCTGAAAGTACATTGTATCTTGATAATTGTATTTTGCAAAAAGAAACGAAAAGTAATCATTATAAAGTTGGTATCTTTGACCACCCCATCACGGGAGGTAAAATGACAACTATCTAGGGTTAACTTCTAGACTTTATTCTTGCCTCATGTATTTGTATAATGTCAATGGAGTTTGACATTGAAGTTTAGAAATGCAATGATTATATTCAGTATGAGCTTTTTATGTAAATGTGATGTTTCATATGGTTATAAATGTATTTAAGTGAATTAGCAGATGAGGGTTTTGACTTGTGATTAAAGTACACATTTTAAAGTTATGTACACCAAAATAAATTCATCCCTGGATACCCACTTGTAATCCATTCCGATGCTCTCCATATATCACCCATGGGATTTACACTAGCTTTGCCCATGTTGCAAACCATGTGATAGGTTCCGTCATGATTTCATGAAGGGAATGTTTTCATCGCAGCGTTAGTTTCATGCAAATACCATGTTGATAAGACGTTAATGTTAGCCGTATTTTGTTCTGTTCAAATAAAACAACCCAGAGCTAGCCTAGTTGCCAACATGATGGATGGAGAGTATCGGAATTGACACCCGTGGGTATCCAATGATGATATAAATGAGGTATCGTACAACTTGAATGCCTGTAGTTCATGTTTTGGTATTTTGTAATTAACTACTTTATATTTAACTTACGATACTCTTGCTATACAGAGATTTGAAGAAAAAAATAGTGAACTAAATTTAGAAGAAAATGAAAAAAATTTAAACTGATTATGTCATTCATTATAGAGTAAAAGCATCTGGAGTGCTCTGTTTATGAAGAAGTTATGACAACTGAACATTAATATTTTGTATATCTTAGAAAGAATCATCATCAATATCATTGTCATCGTTGGCCTATACACATTCGCCACCCCACCTGGTTGTTTTGGTTATGAATTGATACTCAGTACAATTTCTGATTCTACAAAAGACCTTCCCAGTTTGATGTGTTGTATAAAATTAAAATCGACTGAGTTTAAAATTGTGTCGGACATGTTGGATGCATATATGGGATTTTTATTTTTGCTGTTTTGCTTTATCTCCTGTGAATGTGAATAAAAACAACAAAAAACATTTCAGATACTTTGATATGGTAATCTACACTTAACAGTATATTGCTTAAAACTTTGGTCAAGTAGTAGAGTATAGGATTGAGGATAGACGGGTCATGGGTTCGATCTCCTGCCAAGGTCATGTGTTTTGTCTGCATATGGTTTACACTACATTGGTTCTGATCAGGAAGTCACCAAGTGAAATTTGTACTAAAACATAGACAAAAAAACATTTTAAAATCAAACTTTGATTGGTAGATGCACCTTTAGGCAGGAAATTGATTGTTTGGCTAATCTTTTAAATGGTACACATGTATTGTGTCAGTTTGATTGACACCGTAGCCTTTTTCTTGTTTGTGTATTTGTGGAGAAGACTTAATGTTTAAAGACTACCATCAGAATCGTGAGATTGGTTGTCAGTTTATTTATTTTTATTACAGATACCTGTACATGTACATATGTAAAACAATTCTGTAAGTTTGAAAAACTTGATACTTGTATAAATAATGAATTGATAAAACTTAATACTTGTATAAATAATGAATTGATAAAACTTAATACTTGTATAAATAATGAATTGATAAAACTAAATACTTGTATAAATAATGAATTGATAAATAATAATATGTATGCTTGCATATCAAATTCCTGTTTTAATTGATCATTTACATATATAAGATGTTGTTTCTTGATAATCCTACACCTATTTGATAGTCTTAAAGATGAGGTAAATAAATTGATTATATTTTTTTTATTCTTTCATCAGAGCAGAGCATTGTTGAGTTTCCTTCAGCCCATTTTAAGTCCACCATCATTTGTTTACAAATGGCCAGGAAACAATCAAACATTAATTTTATTGTTGGTATTTTTTGCCACCAATCTGGTTGCCATAGCATAAGCGAAAAAATGGGGTAAAAACATCAATTCAGACATTGTATCTTAATATGATCACAAATTGATCATTTACTGGTAACTCTCATTGCTAAGGTCACGGGTTCAAACCCAGCTCAGTCCAAACACTACATGTATATGTGAGAAAATTTATCATTAACTTGCAGAAGGGAAGGTGGTTCTATCTAGATTTATGTACATGTTATTGTATACTGTCACCAAAAAAACAGAAAGCCATGAACATTGTGTAATCTGCCATGTTTTGGAAACAGCGGATGTTAATCCCCAATGACAACACTTCTTCAGTTGCAATCAATATCTTGTGCATGATCTTGGGTTCGACGCATTTTATCATCTCCATTTTGTAATTAAGATGGCTGTCGCAGGACTGTGAAATTTTTAATAGTTCTGTGGGGAAATGTATAAAATAATGATTACTCTCAAACTGTTTTTATAGGTAGGATGAACTAAGAGCACTTTGTTTTATAAGTTGTGATCATTAAGATAGATTAGTGATGATAAACACATCATCAAATATAGATTGTACTAGTATTTAAAGTACACAAATATTAAGAATACCTGTTTTCAAGTGATATCTTCTTTGTTATCACTTTTTCTGGACTTGGTAAATTTGAAGTGCACAATTCTTGGGTCATTTGTCAGTTCTACAAGGCAATGTTCAAAAATTAATTGACAACAGGTTTCATTAATATGATAAACCTGATGAAATATATAGTTTCTCATGATTGTCATTAACATAAGTCCAAGTCGAAATTCATCTATCTCCATAACATTACCAAGAAAGACTGCCAGTAGTTTGCATTGGGTGGTGAACTTGGTTTTATTCTGAAGTATACATCTTATGTAGCTAGGTACCCTATATAACTTGTTGAAAATGGAATTAAAATCCATTTCCTTCCTTCCATTGATGGTGAGTGTTTTAGTTGTCATTCTTAATTCAAAATGGCCACCATTGCTAAAAATAGATTTACTTGTACAACATAATTTGCTGTTACTAAAAGTGCTTGTCATAAGTCCAAAAGATGAATTTAAAAGTGTGACCGGTAGGGAAGGGTGAAGAGTGTTGAGGCAATATGGTTTTATTTAGTTTGTAGATAAAATTTATAATTGTTTTTGAATAATAACGAGTTCATAACTGTTCAATTATATTTTGAAATGATCTTCGTTACAGCTTGTAATTGCCATTGAATAAATACATATACCATTGAATGCATATTTGTCAATACTATGATCATGTTTCTGAACTTAGGATATTAGATGTATCTATTCACGTTCAAGGTCAATAACTTTGTATTTCGTATTTGTTAAAAGAGACATTATTGGGTGCTGTTTGTTATATGCTAGTTTGAAAATTTTACTGCAGATACTGTATCCCGAGTCTGTTTGTGGAGAGTTAAAAAGAATTGAACTGTTAAAATGATAAAATGAAGAAACCAGACAGGTATACATGTAGATATACGACCACATCAACTTCAAGGCATAATGGTACTTTTGACTGATTTATTGTTAGATTTTCTAACAGACTGATTCATTGCCACTTTAGTTTTGTACTAATTCCACACAGCTGATTTATTGTTAAATTTTCTAACAGACTGATAAATTGTCCTTTTATTTTGTATTAATTACGACCGACTGATTTATTAGTAGATTTTCTAACAGACTGATTCATTGTCACTTTAGTTTGGCACTAATTCCACCTAACTGTTAGAAAATCTAACAACAAATCAGTCCGGTGGAATTAGTACAAAACTAGTGACAATGAATCAGTTTGTTAGAAAATCTAATGATAAATCAGTCCGGTGGAATTAGAACAAAACTAAATTGTAAATAAATTGGTCAGGCAGAATTTCAACCAGTTGTATGTACAGTTTACAGTCTGGTTGAAATTCTAACAAACCAGTCTGGTGTCAATTCTACCTTGTGAGCAAGACTGGTTGAAACTCTAAACAGGGTGCTCTTAAGCATTTATTGAGTGTGAGAGGGGGGAAAAGAGGACACATGATCTCTTATCAACACAAATGTCCCCTATAAAACATACATTTATTTATTTAATTTATGTTAAACGTAAATCCTTTTTTCAGTTGCCTAATCACATGTAAGTAGGTGTTCTCCTAATATATTTTTCTGTGTTATATATTGTTTGTTTGAATGCAGTTTCTTAATGCTTGACTCTTGGAGCATGTTTTATAATGTGACTTGCCCATATTGTGTGTGATTACTAGCAGCAGTACAGTGCGAGACACGTTACTAATAGTTAGTGTGATCACCAGAATTGGTGATGTAAATGTATTACAGAATATATGCATGCCTGTTATACTAGATTTAATACTGTAAGCCCATGGTGGTCTAATTGATGAATAAATTAGTTGTTAAAAGTCATTAAGATGTGTTGTTTTTTATCCATGTGTGTTGAAACAATAATGTCCTCAATGTCTTCTATTCTTTGCCAGCTTTCTGCATGTCTGTCTCTCGGTCTTGTTTCTGTCTGCCAGTGAATTTTGATGGTCTATCTTTCTGCATTTTGCTGTCTGTCTGTCTGTCTGTCTGTCTGTCTGTCTGTCTGTCTGTCTGTCTGTCTGTCTGTCTGTCTGTCTGTCTGTCTGTTCATGTCTGCGGTACTTTAAGGGGTTATTTGTCATCATGATGACATTGTGGGATAAGGACGGTATTGTGGGGTTGAAACATTAAACCCACAATGTTGAAGTTCTATACAAAATCCCACTTTTTTCATTTTTTAACACCTTTTCTTTTAATTTTTTTCTTGTGTAGTCTGTCTGTCTTGTTTATCCTGTCTGTGTCTGTCTGTCTGTCATCAGAATCCAAGTTCACAATGGAGCTCGTCAGATCACTGAATTGAAGGAGATAGCACGGCCTTGCCGTTTTAGACTGCAGCAAAGCATTCGACCCTGTACCAAACTGCCGTATGCTCGCCGATACGGGCGTTATACTCTGAAGTGAATTGATGCCTTCCAGACAGGTCGCAAAAGCGCGTGATTGTTTATAGGGTTACAATGGAGCCGGTACCCGTTATACGCGTTGTCTCCCAGAGAAGTGTCCTTGGACCTATTCTTTTCCTCATCTTCATCAACGACTTGCCACTACACGTCTCATCCAAATCAAGGCTTTTTGCAAACGACTGTGTGGTATACAAGGAAATGCTAACTGAACAGGACCGAACACTTCAGGACGACTTAACAGGAGAAACGCTGGAGTATGAGATTCCGGCCAGAGAAGAGCAGCACTTCGTGTCTACAGAAAAGGGACCCTTGAAACACATTCGGAAGCAAAGTACCTGGGAGTCACATGTCACAGAACCTCTCGTGCAACTGCTACATCGACAAGACTGCGAAGAGAAGGTCATGGCATATTGGCATACGTCGACACAAACTGAATCCGCAATGACGAGGTAAAGAGTATGGCTTACAAAACACTCGTGCGATCAAACCTGGATTATTGGACCAGTCAGGAACCCGTGTGATCAAACATGGAGTATTGGACCACAGTCAGGAACCCGTGCGATCAAACATGGAGTATAGGACCACAGTCAGGAACCCGTGCGATCAAAGCTGGAGTATTGGACCAAAGTCAGGAACCTGTGCAATCAAACGTGGAGTATAGGACCAAAGTCAGTTACCCGTTCGATCAAACCTGGAGTATTGGACCACAGTCAGGAAACTATTCGGTCAAACCTGCAATATTGGACCAAAGTCAGGAACCCGTGCGATCAAACCTGGAGTATTGGACCACAGTCAGGAACCCGTGCGATCAAACATGGAGTATAGGACCAAAGTCAGTTACCTGTTCGATCAAACCTGGAGTATTGGACCACAGTCAGGAAACTATTCGGTCAAACCTGCAATATTGGACCACAGTCAGGAACCCGTGCGATCAAACCTGGAGTATTGGACCACAGTCAGGCACCCGTGCGATCAAACCTGGATTATTGGACCACAGTCAGGAACCCGTGCGATCACACCTTGAGTATTGGACCAAAGTCAGGAACCCGTGCAATCAAACATGGAGTATTGGACCACAGTCTGGAACCCGTGCGATCACACCTGGGATATAGGACCAAAGTCAGGAACACGTGCGATCAAACCTGGAGTATTGGACAACAGTCCGAAAACCGTGCGATCAAACATGGAGTATTAAACCAAAGTCCGGAACCCGTGCGATCAAACCTGGAGTATATGACCACAGTCCGGAACCCGTGCGATCAAACCTGCAATATTGAACCAAAGTCCGGAACCCGTGCGATTAAACCTGGAGCATTGGACCACAGTCCGGAACCCGTGCGATCACACCTGGAGTATTGGACCACAGTCCGGAACCCGTGCGATCAAACCTGGAGTATTGGACCACAGTCCAGAACCCGTGAGATCACACCTGGGATAAAGGACCAAAGTCAGGAACCCGTGCGATCAAACCTGGAGTATTGGACCACAGTCCGGAAACCGTGTAATCAAACATGGAGTATTGAACCAAAGTCCGGAACCCGTGCGATCAAACCTGGAGTATTGGACCACAGTCCGGAACCCGTGCGATCAAACCTGGAGTATTGAACCAATGTCCGGAACCCATGCGATCAAACCTGGAGTATTGGACCACAGACCAGAACCCGTGCGATCACACTTGGAGTATTGGACCACAGTCAGGAACCCCTGCGATCAAACCTGGAGTATTGGACCACAGTCTGGAACCCATGCGATCACACCTGGGATATAGGACCAAAGTCAGGAACCCGTGCGATCAAACATGGAGTATTGGACCACAGTCCGGAAACCGTGGGATCAAACCTGGAGTATTGAACCAAAGTCCGGAACCCGTGCGATCAAACCTGGAGTATTGGACCACAGTCCCGAACCCGTGCGATCACACCTGGAGTAATGGACCACAGTCAGGAACCCATGCGATCAAACCTGGAGTATTGGACCACAGTCTGGAACCCGTGCGATCACAGCTTGGGTATAGAACCAAAGTCAGGAACCCTTGCGATCAAACCTGGAGTATTGGACCAAAGTCCGGAAACCGTGTAATCAAACCTGGAGTATTGGACCACAGTCCGGAACTCGTGCGATCAAACCTGGAGTATTGGACCACAGTCCGAAACCTGTGCGATCAAACCTGGACTATTGGACCAGAGTCCGGAACCCGTACACCAAGGATCCGACACATAAACATGAATGACCTTTCTTAATATTAAAATAAATAATTGCTGAGTTTCAGAAAACTATTGTTAACACCAATAGTGCCGCCACTTATGACGTGCATGAGCTTCTTCTTTTCTTACCATCACCTACTTGACACCCTGAAACCAAAACTGGGCTAATAATTTTACCACAATAAGACAGTAAATGATAATTATTTTTTAATAACTTATGGGCCTATATGACAATAAGCGTTAAACCCGGCTTATAGAGCAAGGTGTATTTCTGCCCTGTATATAGAGTAGCCATCTAAGAGATGTACATGCTTATGTTAAAATAGTTTATATAATTAAACAGACTTCTCAGACAACTGAGCAGGTTTGACTAGTAATATTATATTACGACTTCAGAGTGTAAATATATAAATATGTGTGTGTGTGTGTGTGTGTGTGTGTGTGGTGCATATACAAAACAAGCGGGTTTATATAATATGTACAGTTTTATAATGACATTACTTCAGTTTAATGTAATTTAATGTGTACATGTATATTGAATGTATGACTACCGTGTATATTGCGAGAAAAAAAACTTAAGAACTTAATTAATAGTTTATCAAGAGTCAATTGTATTGTGACATTTTATAAATTTTAAGACTAATTAACGACTCTTCCCACATCCCATGTTTTGGGGATCCAAGGACTTAAATATTCAAAACCACCACATACATGTATGTACTTCTCAATGATATCCCAGTATTTACAAGTAAATATTTGATTGGCGATTGATACAATAATATTATACACATATCCCGTGTATTGACGAATACTTATAAGTTATTTACAACGACCAACACTATGAAAAGAAACCACGAAATAAATCAAACACATGTTTAAGTGGCTGGCGGTGATTTTGTAAAGATATCAATACTGTGCGCTAAAATGGTTTTATGTCGGGTTTTGTATGCACATTGTTAAAACCGTTTATGCACATACATATTATATCACGGTTTGAGCCATACGTAACCGTTACAGTAATAATACCCGATTACTCGATCAGAACAAAATGCTAATGTCATTCCACCCGTATACATATATTGTAACGGAATTGGCACGTTCATTTGGAAAACTACTTCCTACTGTTCAAGCATGAATTCTCATTGGCTGACGGGGTTTAAATGGAAAAACATAAATGAATCGTTCAGTCTTCCTGGACCATAGAACCGTTACGTTACATTTGAACAAATACTAAATGCTTTTGTGAAATAATGGTACTTAGATATTGATTATTCGAAATAATGACACACTTTACAAAGCGTCTCTATTTAAAGGGACACTGCTGGTTTGGTTTGAATTTGAATGTTTGGTGTCGTTTTATGCCATCGAGGGTTAATAGACGATTAAACTTCTGTTTCACCAACATTTTGCTAAAATATTTAAACTCTTAACTAAGTTTTGACTGGATATTTCTCTATTATATAATCAATATCAATTAAAAATATAAAGTTTAACTGGAACCAGTCTAAAATCCTGATCATCTGGCTGCTTTTCTTAGATTTTAATTTTTTAAGTATTTAAGTTTATGTGAAACAGGAGCCAGTTAAACTAAGCACTCTTCCCTGGGATTCTTGAAGGGTAACCAGTACTCGAGAACACACATCTCCACAAGTAACTGATTACTTTATTTTCCCACTTGAATCAGCGGTGAGAGACGAATGCCAATGTCACGGAGACTGGTCGGGCAGGGATTCGAACTCAAGACCCCTTGATTGACAGTAACACGAGATACCGGCATTTATAACAATATGGGAATGTTTATCTCGAAGTAATACCTTAACAATATGAAACTATTTATCTCCAAATAATACCTTAACATTATGAAACTATTTATCTTCAAGTAATACCTTAACGATATGAAACTATTTATCTCCAAATAATACCTTAACGATATGAAACTATTTATCTCCAAGTAATACCTTAACGATATGAAACTATTTATTTCCAAGTAATACCTTAACGATATGAAACTATTTATCTCCAAGTAATACCTTAACGATATGAAACTATTTATCTCCAAGTAATACCTTAAAGATATGAAACTATTTATTTCCAAATAATACCTTAACAATATGAAACTATTTATCTTCAAGTAATACCATAACAATATGAAACTATTTATCTCCAAGTAATACCTTAACATTATGAAACTATTTATCTCCAAGTAATACCTTAACGATATGAAACTATTTATTTCCAAGTAATACCTTAACAATATGAAACTATTTATCTCCAAGTAATACCTTAACGATATGAAACTATTTATCTCCAAGTAATACCTTAAAGATATGAAACTATTTATTTCCAAGTAATACCTTAACAATATGAAACTATTTATCTTCAAGTAATACCATAACAATATGAAACTATTTATCTCCAAGTAATACCTTAACAATATGAAACTATTTATCTCCAAGTAATACCTTAACGATATGAAACTATTTATCTCCAAGTAATACCTTAACAATATGAAACTATTTATCTCCAAGTAATACCTTAACAATATGAAACTATTTATATGAAACTATTTATCTTCAAGTAATACCTTAACAATATGAAACTATTTATCTCCAAGTAATACTTTCTGACACTATATATATAATTTGTTTTTATAAAACCACTGGTGTGGTGCTAATTTTGAAAATATGAGTAAACAATCTTTAAAAATAAATATACACATATCATATTTCCTTCTATTTTTTCTTTCTTTAATACCAATAAAATATAATGAAATTAGTTAAAATACAATTAACACGTAATCTTATTGTCTTAGATGATCACAAATGTGTGAAACAAAATGTCTTAGTCCATTTACTAGAATGAGAAATAATGGATCTGGATAGAGTTTCACCAACAATTACTTATCTAAGTAACCACTCTTTCCTGAGAGTCTTGAAGGTTAACCAGTACTCGAGAACACCACATCTCCGCAAGTAGCTGATAATGTTTTCACTTGAATCAGTGACGAGAGACGAGTGTCAATTTACATGTTAGTATCTTAAAATTAGTCACTGTTATGTCTATTTGGGTATTGAGGTTTAATATACATTTGCTTAAATCGGGTTCTTGATGGATAGTTTTTAGATGTTTACCTAGCTGAGTTAATGTTGATGAAATTTGATACTGTATTAAAATTCCATGATTGCTTAGGTGCTTACGTGCGATGTATATATGTTTAAGAAATAGTTTTAAGGGGACACGCGGCAATTTAAAAATCAAACTGATACTTTCCTGGAGTTTATCTACCATTCCGATAAAAACTGACGAAAACTATAAATTTGTTACACTTTTTGTTTGTCGTATTGGACCACTCAACATGCGAAATATAACTGTTTTAATCCATTATCAAGAGTTATATCCCTTACCATACCAGAAACACAACTAGAGTCTACGCACATACTGGGGTATTCTAATCACATACATTATATAGATTTATAATTTTCAAAAATAAAGTTAAATGAAAAGATACTTATTGCTGTGTATCCCTTTAAGTCAAAATTTATCAGCTGCTATGTGTCCCTATGAAAATTAATGTGTGTCACTTTAAGTAAAAAATGATCAAAATTGATGTGTGCCCATTTATGTGAATAGTTATCCAAACTTTGCGTGTCCCTTTATATATCACTATCCAGACATTTTCTGTTATATGACGCCTGTAAACGTGCTACAAACCTTGTAATTTTCTTCTGCATGTAAATAAGTTTATATTCATATTCGCAAGTGTAACAATTGCTGCGTTCATAAATCATTTTATTAACACTATGCGTTCATGAATAATAAAACTCGTTGAAAATAGGTAAACGGAAAACAATAGGCGGATACAGCTTACCTGTTTTACTTGATTGTGCTCACATGGATTAATGATTGATTCATTTTTCAACGTGATTTATTTTTTAAGATGAAAACTGGATTATATCTGTGTGTTTCGGTTTTATTTTATTTCGGTGTTAACCTGAGTAAGTAGTATTTATTTAATTGATAACCAAAAAAAAAAATCCAACTTGCTTATTTTGCGAATTAAAAGAGTTGCAGTTTAATATCATGAATATTTCATGATAGATAAATAATGATCGATTATTCACTAACCGATAACTTAATATCTAATAAATGAATAAGTATACATACGCGTATATATCGTTTTAGAATTATTCTCTTAAGGACCATACAGCTGTATAATTCCGTGACTGATTGACGGAGTGGTGCTTCGTGATTTGACGAATTTAATTCGACGTAAAACTTCACTTTTCAGTTTTATTTAGACGATGTTTCCAGTTTTTGCACATGCATCTCCCTGTGTTGGCGGCTGACACAAGTGGGTCATAATTTTGACACCCATCGTAAACATTACTTTATTCCATTCGTATACCATGGCTAAATGCCATGATAGCAATCACTTATCTATAACTAATTGTAATATATACACCTTGAAAAAAGCACTCCTGAAAATTTCCCCAATTTTTAGCTTGCCCACAATTGCAAACTCTAAAGTCCTGGGTTACAATATACAGAAGCTGAACCCATCAATAGCCAATCTACAATAATTTAGACCGAGAATAGCACTTTACCCCAGGCCCGGATCCGATATCTTACTGGTGGCATGAGAAGGAGAGTTGAGGCGGCCATCTGGGCACGCTGTGTCTATACCCGTTACTGACGATTGCGTCACAGAATTCCATTTTTGGGTAATGACCGCCATTTTCAGTAAAACATTCACTTGAAAACATATTTTAAACTCAACAGCTCCATACTTTAAACATGTATATTTTTGGCAAACTACACTTGTGCGTGTACTTCGATATTTTGATTAAAAGGCACATTAAACTGATAACCGTGCAGGCTTTTGATTGTTGAAAGGTTCTCGCTACACATCACGTTATTTTTTCTTAGCTCAATTTGTCATCTCATAACAGCACTAGTGTCGTCTTTTATTGTTAATTTTCTTGGAGTGCTTAACCTTTTTCCAGGTGTATATATCTTCTACGTGAGCACGTAGAAATGGCAACAATGCGCTTGTACCCTACACTCAACGGGTTAAGGCAATTTTAAGATACATTCGGGGTCTACTATAGCTGAGTAGCTTAACACTACGCATGCCTTACCGTTAAGGTAGCGAGTCTGAGCCCAGCATGGTAACAAAACTTTACATGGGTAAGTTTGTCAGCTACTTGTGGAGGGACGGCGGTTCTTCCCAATATTCGTTATGATGTCTTCATCCACCAATAAGATTTTTTTTGAATGGTGTTTAACGTCATTTTCAACACATTTAATGTTATATATGGCATATCCAGTTTTACTGGTGGAGGAAGACATCAGACTGAGTCAGACTGAGTAGAACCACCGTCCTTCCGCAAGTAACCGGAAACTTTCTCACATAAAGTTTTTGGAGCGAGCGGGACTCGAACCTACGACATAAGTGGTGAGAGGTAATTGATCTTGAGACGGTGCCTTTGATTAATCGGTCACTGAGAACCCTTACCAATAAGATAGAGTAAGCCATGTGTAACACGTAATATGTTGAAAATGGCGTTAATTCCATCAAAAACACACATTTGGTACAGTAGTGAGTAAATATCAAACAGTTGAAATCAACAGTTGAAATATATGCCTCCATCTATTCGGTTACTCTGCGCCCATGTTGCGGTCTTAAACGTATGTAGTAGAAATATCAATCAAAGATCACTAGATGTTCATACTTACATAGTTTACATCGATTATGATACAAGGTCTCAAAACGTCGAAAAATTACGATCGATTCTTGCTAAAGTAAGTAAAACCAGTACTAAGCATATGTGAATAAAGTATCTTACTCAATAATACTGTACATAAATAATACTGTACATAGCCGTGGCGCATAATCGAACCCGCGGTCGAACGGTGTGCTATGTTGGTAACTGGGTTTATGTGTCAGCTAGTCTGACTCCCTGAAAAAAATATGCCCAGTGTGATTGTGAGATAACCTCGGTCAATCAAGTTCCATATACCGACACCTCTTATGGGCTCGGTCAATCAAGTTCCATATACCGACACCTCTTATGGGCTCGGTCAATCAAGTTCCATATACCGACACCTCTTATGGGCATTGAGTTATCTACACAAGTATTTTTTATTTTGATAATTTCTTTACACGAAATTGTCTCAAACCTGCGTCACCTTAAAAAAGTAAGTAGTCTGTTTGTGTTTTGGGTATTGAGATCTACAAGCCTTTGTAATTATTTTTTATCACATTACTAATGAACAAATGGTGATCATTTACAATTTGCCTTTCTTAGTGCAGCAATTATGGACATCTTTCAAACAACAACCGCCTTAGACATTTAGGTTCAATATTATAATATGTTTGGAAATTACAGTGACGAGATCTAATAAGAACAGGCACGCTCTTATGTTTTATGATTCGATTACATATGGTTGACTGGGTGTTGGTGTATACGTATTTCACCATGTATTGTCAAATACATATAAGTATAAGAACACCACACTTAGCCGTTGCGGAGGATCGAACTCACTAACCTCCGATCATGGGTTCGATGCTCTACCACCGAACTACACGCTTTATCAATCGGACCATCACTTTTGGTCATTAGGTTAAATCTGAAAATGTCTGAAAATGTCAGATTCTTATTTGGTAGATGATTGTTTTAAAATGACATAGTTGTATTCTTTTGTACGCGGCTATGTATATATTTGAAATGAATACTTATACTACCGATCCGTTTTATATTGTCAACATGCATACCACTTAACGGTGCTTCGTTCTTTAGATTAAACCGTGTCACTCTTTATTTCAATTTAAAAAAAATATGCTTGATCTTAAAAACATTAAAAGAAAGTCGAATATCACTTTCTACGAATAATTATGCCATCATTAACTGTAATGATAAACTTGTGACAATATCACTTACCTCTAATCGCTGAGGTAGTGAGTACAAGCCCAGCTTGCTTAAAAAAAAACCCGGATGAGAATAAATTTGCGAGTTACTTGCGGAAGGGCGATGTTTCTTTTCAGATTCATTCTGAGATCTTCCTTCACCAAATAAAACTGGATGACATGTTACTTTTGTATAACCTGTAATGTAGTGAAGATTACGTTTAAAACTCTATTAATCAATTGATAATAGTCTGTTATTGTTTTTTTGACATTTAGGTCATCTTTAAAAAAATATTTGTTTGCTGTGAACCGACCCAGTATTTTTTATGTGGGTAGGAAGGTAGCTATTGTTTTTGGCCTAATTTTGATTTGCGTAGTCATTTAAAAAAAAAATGGACAGAAATCATAAAAGAAATTAAACGCTTTGAAAGTCAATAAAAAAGTTTGGGTAGCGGTAATTTTGAGTGAGTAGGTAGGAGCACGACAAACAGTATATATTTTTAAGGATGGACTTACGATCATTAATATGCTCTCTATTGTAGGTCACGGTATATTAACGGAACCCTCGAATACCACTGATGGAGCATGCTACCTTGCCGACAATGCTACTCTTTCATTCATGTCTCTTTCGTGTGACACAGGAAGAAGTATCGCAATTAATTCTTTTATTATTGATGCCAAGACCAAAGCAACCGGATGTGACGTACCGCCTAACAACGACACGTCCTGTTGCACCACTGCTGCTGATGACTGTACAAACAATGCAATTTCCATAGCGTCAGACCCGTTCGATAAGTACAGCGGCTATTACATAGCATGTAACGGAAATCAATCGTGCATTAATCAGAGGGCGGAGCGTGAATTAGTCGCTTCACACTGCGACCAGACGATATATCCAACTCTTTCAACATCCATGTATATAAACTATTATTGTATTGCTGGTTAGTATTGCGTACGTTTGGCATAATGTGAGCGGAAACTGCTACGAGAATGACGATATTATTATTATCATTATCATCATTATTATAATAATTATTAGTATCACTATTTTATTAGTATTAGTATAAGTATCATTATTTTATTAGTATTTAGTATTAATTTTAATATTAGAATTAGTATAAGTATAAGTATTAGTATTAGAATTAGTATAAGTATCATTATTTTGTTAGTATTAAGTATCAATATAAGTATTAAAATTAGTATAAGTATTAGTATTATAATTAGTATTAGTATTAGTATTAGTATTAGATTAGTATTTTAGTATTAGTATTAGTATAAGTATTACATTAGTACTGCAATAGTATCAGTATTAGTATAAGTATTAGTATTAGTATTTTAGTATTACAATTAGTATTAGTATTAGTATCATTATTTTATTAGTATTTAGTATTAATATAAGTATTATAATTAGTATTAGTATTAGTATTAGTATTAGATTAGTATTTTAGTATTAGTATTAGTATTAGTATTTTAGTATTAGTATTAGTATAAGTATTACATTAGTATTGGACTAGTATTAGTATTAGTATAAGTATATATAAGTATAAGTATTAGTATAAGTATTGTTATTAGTATTGGAATAGTATTAGTATTAGTATAAGTATAAGTATTAGTATAAGTATTATTATAAGTATCAGTATTAGTATTAGTATTACTATTAGTATTATTAGTATTAGTATTAGTATTTAGTATTAGTATTAGATTAATATTAGTATTTTAGTATTAGTATAAGTATTAATATTAGTATTAGATTAGTATTAGTACTTTATTATTAGTATTAATATTAGTGTTTTAGAATTAGTATTGGTAATAGATTTGTATTAGTATTAGTATTAGTATTAGTATTAGTATATTAGTATATTAGTGGTTTAGAATTAGTATTAGTATTAATATTAGTATAAATAGTCAAAATACACATTTCTTTTATATATTTTTTGTATTTGCAAGAACGCAATTTGTGCAATTTAATAGCTAGTCTACTTACCTTACATTTAACATATTCTCACCTTTGACTTTATGACTCCAACTGCATTCCAGTACACCGACCACGGTCTTGTTTCAATTTTGATTCAAACCCATGCAGGAGGTCATACTAGTTAAATTTAAACATTTGTAATGCCGACATTTTAATTGTAGCTTTTCACCCTTGATACAATGTATCAAATCATTTGGTTGAAGTTGGGTTACGAGATTAATTTACCAATAAAATTACCTCAGATGTCGTTGGCGTGTTAAACATACTAAGGTGTTCCGTTAATGCCATCATCTAAACATCGCTATTCACTATGGTGTACGATCAGGGTCAAAAGCACCGGTACCGGTGCAACGTTACAATATAGGTACACCGATATTAAGTCAGATAGAAGATAAACACGATGGCCATGATGTTTAAATATATATGCTCTTTCGTCATATTTATTTTCGCAAATTAGCTAACGTCCGGGTTTGCGTATATTCTTGTGAATACATCTTTTATCTCCTGAAAATGCCCGCAGAACGCAGGAAATGCATCCTATAAATCAAACCTTTTCTGGTGAGGAATGCTCCAAGACCCCCACCCCCCTAAAACCTTGTGGGTCAGCTGCGCCACTGCAGTAAGTGAAGATCGTGGTTTTAGAGGGGTCATAATTACTTTTAAGGGGACGTAAACATATTTTACCGTTTCATGGGTGTGTGGTATGGGTGCACGACGGTTCCAGCGCTTTTTTCAGTCGATTTAACTTTACATGCCAACTTTAAGGGCAGTGAGTGAGTGCATCCCAACCTTTGATCCCTGGTGACATCCACTCCTATTTTGATACAGCACAATGGCTTATGTAATATAGTTGTATTATTTTTATAAATGTGGTAAGTGGACATTTTAGATACAAGGATACAAAACATGTGTGCGGCAAGTGACACCACCTCAGACAGTAACGAAATGCGATATTTGTGGAACTCCGGATTTCAAGGTAGCAAAATACCAATTACGTCAGAGTGTACTTGCTCAATAGAGATTGACAACTGCGACGCTTCTATAGATGTTACAACCATACAGAGGGAACTTACCGGAAATACGTTAGTATAAGCATAGTATATATGTATGAGAGAGAGAGAGAGAGAGAGAGAGAGAGAGAGAGAGAGAGAGAGTGTTCTTATGCAAGACACTTTATCCGCGTGGTCCAGTGGTAGAGCCTCGGCTCCCAGATCGGAGGTTTGTGGGTTCGATCCTCCGTCACATGCTATATCTGGTGTTCTTATGCAAGACACTTTATCCGCATAGACTCAGTACTAGTTCGAGCGTAATTTGTCTAAGTGTAAGTTTCACAATCGATGTAAAATATATAATATTTAACAGGAAATTCATTAGTCTTTTACTGAGAAAACAAACCTGAATGTGTCAATGATGAGAGTCATATTTTGAGTGTTCAAGTTCAGTCATCATTTGAAGTTTTTTGTTTTTAAAATTTGTTAACTTTTTTTTCGTTTCAACTATACATTTGGTATTTTAAAGTTTGAATCGACGTTGTGGAAATAGTTGGTATATCAAGGCCTTCATGTTTTATTTAAGTAACATTAATTTAATCTTTAAAGATATCTGCCCATTTTCATTGTCCCTAAACGTTATTCCAAGTATCATACCTTTATATGCATCTAACATTTAGTATCTTTTTTATTTTTCTGTTGTTTATTTTTAATAATACATGTATTTAATCGTACAACTAAAAGTCAAATAACACGATGCACTTAAAACAAAATATAACTATATATGAATACGTATATTATAATAATAAGTGGTAAAATATGGACATTTTTAAATGGTACTTTTATTTTTCCAGCAATGGCTCATGTGACCAACTGTTATCCGTCGAAGATCGCAATGGTACACAGACCAGAGCCTGGATTTGTAGCGACAACACGAGACAATTTGAAACTTACAACACCGGTCTTAATTATATAAAACTCGGTTTACAAAACAATAGAACGACAAGAGACGGTAACTTTTGGCTAGGATTCAAAGGTAATGTAATCACAGTGCTGAGTGAACACGTATGTAAGTGTTTGCCATTAAAAGAATGGTTGACTGTTTATATTGTTATCTTAAAAAATCATAAATCAAAATTCAATCCAAATTAAATGTACCATCAACAACATTTTGTAATATTCTTACAAATTCCACCGATATCCAAAAAATGAAATATTTCTATTAACCACTTGCATCATACAAGTAACCGCTGGAATCGCGGACTAAAACAGACCCATCTCATCCTAAATTTCAATATTACAACACCCTACGTTTAAAATATTTTCGCACTAACTTTCGACTCCGCCACTGGAATCCTTCATGCATAGGTTATGTTTATGGTTTAGGTTATACTAGCATGATATTATTTTTCGTTGCACAGCTTTACGAACTCATATTACACTTCTGTTTAAGAACGTAATTATTGGATCGATAAATATCAATGAACAAATAACAATTGTCGGTCAGGCAGAAGATCTGTCATTCGTACATACTCTACCGGTTCCACCGCCTTTCGGTATTATTTTCGAATCTTTTGACTTCGTCGAGGTATTCAGTTTCAAAATATCCAGCTGAACTTGTTTTGCGACATTCGAAACACTTCGTCGATTATCCTGATTTACCCTAATGCCGAAGGATAACAGATTTGGCCGAGTATTTCCGATTGGTAATTCAAATGTTTTTCTCAGGTTAAAGAAAACATCTTACTTGCTTGCAGATCCTTTAACTATGGCTCTTGGCAGCTTTACTTAACGCTTTACTTCATATAGACGCCTTTGGAAACCTTATATAGACGCCTTTGGACACCTAATATAGACACCTTTTGACACCTCTAATATAGACGCCTTTGGACACCTAATATAAACGCCTTTGGACACCTCTAATATAATGGGCTTTATAATTATTGGATGCATTATGTTTATATTAACTGACAGAGTGGAAAACAGTGCAGGAAGTGTTCGGATTGCTCGTTACGAGCAATCTGAACTCTTCCTGCACTGTTTTCAACGGCCTTCTATGATTGGTGTGGGAAAACGCGTATCTATGGAGTAAAGGGTTAAGCCATGATTTTACATGGTAGTTAATGACTAGACTGTTTGATGAAAAAAAAATCATGTTTCCATGCACGTATATAAACATCAAATTCGTACTGGAAGATGTTCGTCCGTTCATATGTTCATGAATTTTATTATAAAACCAAGTACTAGTAAATGTTTTATCAGACCAATTTATCTAACTGCTGTCAGCTTCTTTTATAACTATTTCAGCGTCGGAAGCGTCAAATCTCACCATTAAGTGTCCGGCGGAAAGTCCAAGTTATTGTGACATCGCTACTACGACAACAACAACAACAACAACAACGACAACGACGACTACACCAACGCCGACAACGACATCAACAACGACGACGACGACTACACCAACGACAACAACACCAACGACAACACCTACAACGACGACGACGACTACACTGATGACAACAACAACACCAACGACAACACCTACAACAACGACGACGACGACTACACCAACGACAACAACACCAACGACAACACCTACAACGATGACGACATCCACAACAGCGAAAGAAGCAGCATCTACCGAATCTACAACAGACATTGGTAACGTGTTTATATTAATGGGTCACGTTTTGTCTATTACTGTCGTAAAGGGCCGGGTATAAACAGAATCCTACAGATTTTTTAAATGAAGCTATTCGAAGATGCTCAGTTTGGCATTATACCCAATGGATTTTCGACCCAGCAGCAGAATTATATTTTGTGCCGTGTAAACATGTTTAAATACTATGTCAAGGCTTACAGCGAGAACTAGTCTAACCCAATATAAACCGAGGTGGTAGATTTGTGCCTATCTCTCGATAAATACATTTTAATAATGGATATACCCAATAATTCATCGGAATTGATTTGTAGATGTGACGAAAATCAGTTTAAAACCATTAACTGTTACAATTAACAAATATAAATAAACCAAATACTAACGTAAAAAAAACAAAAACAAAGCAAAAACAACATCAACAACAGCAAAACATATTCATTTTATATCAATTACTGTAACAAATATAATATTTATACACATATTATACAATCTTTTCTTTGTATGTCTTTTTCATGGCAACAAAAATTGAAATGGTTTGCTATAAAAAATTCAAATACAACCTAATATCGGTAGTCGTTATGCATTTAATCAAGTTTTGAAGAAATTATTGAAAAAAATATATTTCCAAAACCACGTATCATATTTTGCATTGGACTCAGCTACATATAGTCATTTTGCAATATTTCTAAAATTACTCAGATGATTTCTAAAATAAAACTGTCATATCTACACCTGTAAAAGGCTGATATATGAATTCATATTTTAAATCCAAAATTGTGTTTACCAATGAAAAGAAGGCAATTATAGCTGTGTTTGTTGTTTTACAGGTCTCATCATCATCATCGTCTGCGTGCTTGGTGGTATTCTTCTTATCGCAGTGATCATTGTTTGCTGTGTCTACTATCACAAATGCCGACCGAAAAAGGACGAGGTTTGCATTTTTGCTACAAAAAAATATCATCTTGATACATGCTGATTCTCTGAGTTTATTATTGTAAGATAATACGACATGATTGAGGATGTGTTTTCTAAGCGCTTTGGTTTATTTAGAACATGATGGAACACATACTAACTATAATATATTATACAGATGTGACATTGGTTGACACACATACTGACTATAATATATTATACAGATGTGACATTGGTTGACACACATACTGACTATAATATATTATACAGATGTGACATTGGTTGACACACATACTGACTATAATATATTATACAGATGTGACATTGGTTGAAACAAATACTGACTATAATAGATTATACAGATGTGACATTGGTTGACACACATACTAACTATAATATATTATACAGATGTGACATTGGTTGACACACATACTGACTATAATAGATTATACAGATGTGACATTGGTTGACACACATACTGACTATAATATATTATACAGATGTGACATTGGTTGAAACACATACTGACTATAATAGATTATACAGATGTGACATTGGTTGACACACATACTGACTATAATATATTATACAGATGTGACATTGGTTGACACACATACTGACTATAATATATTATACAGATGTGACATTGGTTGAAACACATACTGACTATAATAGATTATACAGATGTGACATTGGTTGACACACATACTTTGACACACATACTGACTATAATAGATTATACAGATTTGACATTGGTTGACACACATACTAACTATAATAGATTATACAGATGTGACATTGGTTGACACACATACTGACTATAATAGATTATACAGAATAGCGATGTGACATTGGTTGACACACATACTGACTATAATAGATTATACAGAATAGCAATGTGACATTGGTTGACACACATACTGACTATAAGAGATTATACAGAATAGCGATGTGACATTGGTTGGCACACATACTGACTATAATAGATTATACAGAATAGCAATGTGACATTGGTTGACACACATACTGACTATAATAGATTATACAGAATAGCGATGTGACATTGGTTGGCACACATACTGACTATAATAGATTATACAGAATAGCGATGTGACATTGATTGATTTCCTAGAGATCTGTTTTCTTTGGTGAGCTAGATCCGTAACCATTTAATGTATATCGCAAAGATTCTCATTATATCAAATTATATTTAACCCTTTACTCCATAGATACGCGTTTTCCCGCACCAATCATAGAATGCCTTTGAAAACAGTGCAGGAAGAGTTCAGATTGCTCGTAACGAACAATCTGAACACTTCCTGCACTGTTTTCCACTCTGTCAGTTAACATAAACTTAATTCACCCAATAATTCAAAACCCTTCTATATTAGAGGTGTCCAAAGGCGTCTATATTAGAGGTGTCCAAAGGCGTCTATATTAGAGATGTCCAATGGCGTCTATATTAGAGGTGTCCAAAGGCGTCTATATTAGAGGTGTCCAAAGGCGTCTATATTAGAGATGTCCAATGGCGTCTCCAATGGCGTCTATATTAGAGATGTCCAAAGGCGTCTATATGAAGTAAAGGGTTAATAACTGGTTATTCAAAAAATGCAATCAAATTTTAGGAAAACAATGCATCACAAGCATCAGGTGAGCAGCGTATTCTCGAACCGTGTCCAGCCAATGAGAAATTTCATCACGAAACTGAAAAAGTATCGGAAGTAAACGACACAGATGGTGATACGTTAATGACAAAACAAGAGCTTCCTATATCCGAACCAGTCATAGAACATAGTGAAGTTGAAAACGAGAAGAAGTGTGAAGTAGAAACACAAGAAAATGATAAAGAGAAAGAGGAAGAAACCAAATTTCTTGACACAAATGAAGACGTTTTAGTAACTGAAGAAAAGGCGACAGACTCAGTTTTAGACGTTACAACAATGCCCGTTGAAGATATCCCTGTGAGAGAAAACAATGAAAGTGAGGACAACTCTATTTCAGGAGAAGATTTGTTAGAAAAGGAAGAACGAACCGAAGTTAAAGAGGAAGACGTTTTTAACGAAGAAGTGATTTTAAAACAAGAACCTTTACCAGAGATGTATGATGAAAACAACTCAGAGAAATATGAAGAAGTAGAGAGTAATACTAAACTTCGGGAAGAAACAACAGAAATAGTGTTCGAAGAAAAAACACATACATACTTTAATGATACAACGATTCTTTTAAAAAATGAAAATAGCACTAATCAAAAAGATAAAGAAGTCGTTTCAAAAGTCACTACGGATACGAAAGCACTGAAGACAATAAAAATAAAACAGGATGAAAATCCGACGGAGAAAGAATTAAATCCACACTACATGGATGTTTCAGCTAGTATATCGGATGAAGTGCAAAAAAGGAAAATACGAAAAAATAAAAAGATAAAACATAAGATGGAAGAAAAACCTGATCCACGAGAGAGCCTGCCATTCGTCGAACCTGACAATACTAAAGAAGATAGCGTTCCTCCGGATATGCCTTATACTGTAAGCAACGAAAATGAAAAAGTACAAACTAAAAGATTGCGTAGAAATAAACAGAGGATAACATCTGAAGAAAGAGTAAAAGTAACTCCACAAAAAGCAGCCGTGAGTCTTGAACAGGTAACTGTTGCTGTAAATGAAGATAAATTCATTGCTGAGAATGACAATAAAGGTAAAAGGAAAATAACTGGCACTTCTTTGGAAAAATGCCAAGAAGCGGACTCACTGCCAAGTGATCAGTCTCAAAGAAAAAAGAAAAGAAAACAACCAGAAAGACCAAGAACTAGACACGAACACATTTACCGGAAAATGGCATTTTCGTTTTTTGAACAGGAAAGAGAAGATGAAAACATTCTTAAGTTTCTTCGCAAGGAGGAAAAACATAGACGCTTGAGAAAGAAAAGACGTAAAACAAATCGGTCAGTCGTGGATGAAAGTGCTTTACTACAACCTAGCTCGTCGTCAGTAACATCAAGTGAGGAACATTCAACCGCAGTGGAACCAACCACGAAAAGTTTTAAGCAAAATACTTCCGAGAAAGTTTCACCGCTAGTACCTAGCACTTCGTCATCAAAACCGACAACTGCTTCTTCCAAAGAAGACGCGTTGGAACTTCAAGACTATGATGGACATATAAATGAGGTAACCGAGTATGAACATTCTACACTTGAACCTAGATTTTCATCACGGACATCGAACGAAGAGCAATCAGGTGAAAGGAAACCAAAAACAAAACAAGTAAAGCGAGCATTTTTAAATAAAATCTCACCATCAACTAGATATACGCCAGAACCCGCACGTTTTGATCCAAACGAAGACTGTTTTGGACTTCAAGAAAACGATAGATATACCTTTCCACGTTCTAGGATTGGTGTGAAAAAATGAATATCCTAGCGCTGTATAGACCAATTTGTAACTAATAAAGTGAAAACTCGCTTTATAACTTATTTTCATAATGCACGTGTCTGTTTTATCAAATACGATTTTCCCGACAGGTGGTGCGTTCATACACTTATCTACCAAAGCGCTCTACAGTTTTTATTCAAATTATGATGTGATTCGAATATTCAAAGAAAATCAATACATTAATTAGTAACATAAATGTTATGTAATTTCAAAATAGGATAATTTGGAACTGTAATTATGAACGGAATTGTATACTAGTACACAAATGATATTCAATTGTCAGTTTGAAAAGGGCACATTTAAGAGAAAATTTAAGAGTTCAAAAACTGAAGAAAACAACTAAAGAAATATATGCTGCTAAGATATTCTATGTTGGAAGAAGATGTTATAAAACAATATATAGCAACATCGCAGTGTATGCCGGCATGTGTAATGAGGTATCAACTACACACCGTCGTGCTATGGCTGAAACACTGTTAGCATTGACAAAAAAAAACAACATTAAAACAAACTATTAGTATCATAATATCGTGATATGGCTGAAACCCTGTTGACATAAACACAATTAAAACAAACTGCATTTATCATAATTGACATCTATTTCTAGTGTAACCGAATGACTTATTTCTTTATTATTTTTCTTTCTACCATAAAAACACAAGGGAGATAACTGTTGTCGCCCATAAACAGTTATATACAAACACACGTTAATGTACATAGTAAATTAACCATGTTATGAAAACCTATTTGTTGTTTATTGCTAGCTATTTTTCTTCCTAAATATTGAAACAATCGATGCTTAAGATAGATAATTGCTGATTCCATCTAAAGTTCTGCTGTTGTATATAGTTGATTAACGATCACGTGATGTGATGTATATGCATTGTTTGCTATTTACTTTTTAACTGTATTTTATTCCTGAATATAGCACGACCCAAGGTAGATAACTGTGGTTGCCTTATTCACCTATTATAAAACATGGTTAATTATTCATGCTAATATGCAAAGTGAATTAACTGTATACGAAATGTTTTACACCATTTTCAGTCTAAACATGAAAAAACAAGACCGAAAGTAAATACATGTTGTTATCTGATGCACCTGCTGCTTCACATAGTTAATTATTCACGTAATAAATATAAATATAATTATGAATAAAAGGCCAGTTATTGCCTAAATATAAAACATAAAGATAGCTAAGGCAGATAACTGTATTTACCTTATGTAGTTAGTCTTACACCATTTACTGTACAGTTAGTCAATCATGTTATGACTAATGTATTGAATTTTAACCGTAAATGTGGTAATTAACTTACTAACCCTAGTTTCTGCTTAGCCATATAACGATGAGACTCAAGGCAGCAAATTGTTCTAACTTGACATAAATACATAGTACAGTAGTAAATTATGTTGTAACTTATTTACTGAAATGTTAACCGTAATTGCTGTATACGATCTGTTTGATGTTTACTTACTAACCGTTTTCTGCTTAAATATATTACAACAATAACTACTGTTACCTCATACAGTTACACAAACACCGGTTAATGTACATTATGTTATGAATCATCTATTGGAATGTTAACCGCAATGGATGTATATATGAACTGTTTGTTGTTTACTTATTTGCCCTATTTTTGGCATAACTATATAACAACAAGATCTTAGATAGATAACAGTTGTTACGTCATATTTAGTTAATCATGTTGTTTATTGAAACTTTATCCCTAATGGATGCATATGAACTGTTTACTAGTTTAAAAGCTAACCCTATTGTTCTTTTTGATATATTTGTCCTAGGGGAGATAACTATTGCTTCCTTATGTAATTGTTGCTGTATATAGACACTTATAAACATAAATTGCACAACGTTGATTTAATATAGTTTTTACTATGACTTTTTATTTATTACAATTTAACCAAACTAGCTGAATAAATATGAATATAGTGATTTTATTTTCAGTTTGAGTATATACTCCGCCTTGCATAAAAAGTTAGACAAACTCTTGTTTAGGTTAGACCGAACACCGTTGATATCGAAACGATATGATGTACAAGGTTCATGTGACTAGCAACAGTAGAGCTGTTTATTCTTACATTCGATTCAGAATAGGGCAGGATTTTCTCGTTTCAACAATAAACTTTAATATCCATTGCCCAGTCAGTCACTTAATGTGTCAAGATCCGTTTGTATAGTTTTGATATTGCTGTTTGTACTTAGAAGCTTAGACTCATTTTAATATATTATATCCTTTAAAGCCATGAAATCTGAAATTTCATTTACATCCATAAATAATTATAAAGGTACTAAGATGCATTCCTAAGGGACTAATTGGCAACATCAGCAGTTCTGGCATATGTCAACGAACAGAAGCTCTTTGAACTTTCGCCGTACTTTTGTAACTTCATCATGAGTAATGGAATAAAAAAACTCCATGATAATCGAAATAGACTATATTAACACAATCTCCACGGTCAAGAACATCAGTTATGTATTTGAGCGACTCCAGTAATTCGTCAAACATTATTTGTCTTTAACAAAACCATTTCCCCCATCATTTATCAAATTGTCATTATTAAAATGAGTAAATAACAATCATTGGTTAAATATATCGTAGTTTTACATACAACACTTGTCAAACTTATTGGTCTAAAATTTTCAGTTTTATACTTTGACCCCTTCTTGTGAATGGGTGTAATAATAGTTTTTTTGCCATTTAACAATTAGAAATTCAAGGATAATCTATATAAGTGATACAATGGATAAGCTATGGTTTCAGAGCACCATCTTAGTACTTTAGGTCCAGCTTTTTATTTCGAGGGGAAATAAACTTATTAATCTTGCTCACCGAGCCGCCACATCACCAATCAGCTCAGTATTCCAGTCAAACTCACTGAAACAGTCGGTTAACTCTTCAGAAATTACTTTAAAATAGTTTAAACTAGACATTTCAGAAATACATTCACGTTCATCGTACGGTGATACTCGAAAAGTAGTCCTAAATTATCACTTTTCTCTGAAGTGTTCACCTCGTCAAAAGCGTACACATACTTTGTAAAAATCAAGTGTTCGCCTCAACAAAAGCGTACACATACTTTGTAAAAATCAAGTGTTTGCCTCAACAAAAGCGTACACATACTTTGTAAAAATCAAGTGTTCGCCTCAACAAAAGCATACACATACTTGGTAAAAATCATCAAGTGTTCACCTCATCGAAAGCTTACACATACTTGGTAAAATCAAATGTTCACCTTATCAAAAGCGTACACATACTTGGTAAAATCAAGTGTTCGCCTCATCAAAAGCTTACACATTCTTGATAAAAATCAAGTGTTCAACTCATCAATTCGCACACATACTTGATAAAAATTAAGCCCGGCAATAAACACATGTTGTGTTTAAGAAATATTTTCTGTTGAAACCAATGACTACGCATTACAAACTTTTAAAAGCTATTTTGATAACAATTGTTATCTCCATCAACACGTTTTTCTATCCTTATCAACAAAGGTGTTATACACGGAGATCAAGCAATCTCTCATCATTTATATGGTCAACATGTGTTTCCATATAAAACTCCTATAAGTTATACGTCTAATTTATTAAATTAAATAACTTTCCGCACCGGATCGGATAATAAAATCAGGATGATTGAGTTATTTGTATTCTGATGTGCCAAGGTATTCCTTAAATATTCCCACTATTTCCCGAGTTTCTAACACCTCTAAAACAGTTAAACTGGTCAAACAAAATTTCACCATCATGAACTTTTGGTTCACACCATCTTTTATTCAAGACGTGGTAACTAATTTTCCCGAAGCTAAACATTACTGTTCCTGAGTATACTATCATGGGAAATGAACGATACAATTGTAAATATATTTAATGACTACTGGGTTTAGCGTCACGAATGTAACTATTGTGACATGATGGGATCCAGTATCATGCCATATGGCTGCGGCTTATACCAGTCATTTAACTGTTTCAAGTATGCCCACAATCTTATGGCAGAACAAACGTTGCAATATTGTCAAACTCTTTTTCTTGTTGAAACTTAACATTTGTATTGTTAAATTGTACACACGTATATGGTATTAATTTTTTTTATTGATGTTGTTCGTTTCACATTCCTATCGTTAAACTTAAACATAGATATAAAAATAAACATACAACAAACATAATAAAGATCTACAACTTTACAAAAATGTAAAATAATGAACATAAATATGAAAAGATCAAACACAATAGAAAGTTGAACAATACGAATAGACAACAAAGAACACAAAATAAAACACCACTGTGAGCAAATATTTGTTCCATCTTATCATGGGATTGATTTTGTTACCACGTCGATGATTGGTTCAGTTCAGGCTAGGTAGGAAACACTACGGGAGCGCGCATCCCTGACGTTATAAAGTGACTTAACTTTACCCACAATTCTAATTGAAGAACAAGAATATAAACATTACCCATGTGCCTGGGATAACAGAGTTATATGTTTTATTTGTTGTTTTTGTTTTCATGTTCTTAATGTTTATTCTTATTGTTTACTAATCTGTGTTCGTTTATATTATATGTTTGTTGTAAGTTTTTTTTTATATATGTTCATACAATCTCTCTTTCTCTATAAGTACATGCTCATTTTTCTACCTGACAAAGTTAACTTGGTGTTCAACCTCTTTTGTTTTATTCACAGTTTCTTTCCTAATGTTATCATTTATAGTTTATCATTTATATACAGTAACACAAAATCTGTATCGATCCACCTTCAATACAAGTTAAAACAAGAGTTGTCAGAAGACAACAAAGCTCGCCGATTGAATAAAACTCACAACCCATGCAAAAATTGAGATTGGAGGCAAACACCAAAACTTAAACGCAACTAAAGTTATGGTTCTTTTCGCTGTGTATTACATCGATGATGGTGAACACACATGCGAAGTTTCATTCATATCGAATGAGTTGTTGCATAGATATCTTAAACTTAAACGCAAAGGTTTAACCAGGGTGTCTACACACGACGCCGACGACGCCGGGGTCATGACAATAGCTCTCCTTGGACTTCGTCCCGGCGAGCTAAAAAGAACAGGAGAGAAAATCTATAATCACGTTGCTTCCGTTTCAATCCCTTAATGTTGATATGATATATTTGATTCTATGTATGCCGGTTTGGAAATTATCCAAGTATTTAAAGCCATGGTATTATATATTACTGAAAGCGAACAAAAAGGAATAGCATTACAATGATATAATAATATAATAATAATACAATGATATATAGTGAAATGCAACATAGCATTTTTAAATAACACGAGGCCATCAAGCTTGTCCAGCGCAGAGGAACGCATCGTAACACAACACACTAAAATATTATTTAATGCACAAAGAACAATATTTATTTGCTTTCTAGATAAGCAATTGAGAATAAAATATTAAGAGAAAAAGATTGTACGCCGTACGTACACTTGTCTCATATTTGACCAATCTCGGATACAAACGGCAGTGACGAAACTATGTTAGTTTTACATTGTGATACACTCTTGCCAACGTAACAACGTTCCACCATGACTGTTTCCTGTTAAGGTTTATCATTGTCTACCTTATCCGTATTCACACCTCATCTATGTATTTATCGAAATGTCGTCTGATTATATAACGTTCTTTGTGACTCATTATACGTATGAGTTATATTACTATATTCTTTTGAAAATAAAGTCGGCTTAATAGTAACTGATAAAATATATTTCAATCAATATGTTTTTTATGTCAAATCCCTGTCAAAAGTTCTTACCAAAAGTAACGGTATTCTCTTTTTGTTACATTAAATTGGTCTGAGATATCTGGGAAAGTGAATGTTTTGATGAGTAACTCAGTGGCATAGTTGTAACGCAAACACCGCCTTTTGCTACCCAGGTAACGTGAATTCGAACGTCAGCTATTCTACTGCCTTAAATCACACCGGAGTTGACATACACATGAGTTCCAATGTATCTGTTCTAAACACCATGTGCAATAACATTAACCGAATGTCTTACTCTGCGCTCTACTATTGATTCCAATAACACTTCTGCAGGGATGTCGCCAATAAGAAAAATTATTTAGTGACATTTATTTTATACGCTAACCGTTTATCAAAAGGTTTCATACATAATGGTCACCAGGCGTGTTGTCGATTTTGTTTGCAGTTCAGCTCTGATCTATGACTATCCATCCTGCCTATCACACATTTACAGTAGTAGTACATGATAAATATTTAATTGTTCTATAGAAATCAAACAAAACATATTGCCAATTTATTTATTGGTAGATATTAGCAATTTCTGCTATCTATTGCTAGTATTTTATTATTCAGCAACACATGAAAACAAGGAGTGCATTTGTCTTCATAAACATGACCATTGCGTTTGTATTTATTGTCTTCTGGTGCATGCCCAGTCAAAGCTTTATTGGGTTTCATAAATTAGATATAAGGCGATCGGTTGTTTTATTGATATATAAACTGTTTTAGTTGTGAGAATCTGTCAAGTAAAACGAATGTGCCTTTAAACTCACATTTTAAGTGGAATAAAATATTCAACCGCATATGATGAATGAAATAATTTTAATTATCACTTAAAGGACTGTTCAAGTGATGCATATTTTATGTTTTTCGGTCTAAAATTGTGTTATTCTTTTAATTAAACACGCGCCACAGAACAATTATCGTTTATGCTTTATTCAGTCTTCTCAAGGGAGGATATTTGAAAAGATTGATAATCCAACCTGTTGTATTGGATACCAACTACATTGTTTATCACCATATCACCATACCATCACCGATCCTTTGGACCAAACCAGGATTGTGGTGATCATTTAAACCGGCCGTGAATAAACAGCTAAACATATGAAGCTAGCTACAGAGGACTTTACAACAGTTCTCATTTGTTATTAAATTGATTAAACGAGTTGGCAAAATAGGCGTATAATATGTAACTATTGGCAGGCATTATATCTATATCACTTCTGACAACGCGTTCAAAATATCTAATACATATAGCTCAGAAATATGGTACATTTTACAATACATTTTATTATACAGGTTATTTCTATAAGATATGTTTTCTAAGATGCTATTAAATAGCACTATACACTATACATGTTTTCGTTTCCGTCAGTCACGCGACGCCACTGTCACGAGAAAACGCCATCATTAATTGACGTTATTCGAGGTTCGTGCCAAGTCGGATACCAACTGTACCTGGTGTGTTTGGTTGATTTGTTACGTATTAATGACCATCTTTTATTTACTGACTTTAGTACTTTACGTCTATTTAGACATTGTAGATGGCGCTACTCGCGAACTAAATAATCGTGTTCTCCTTTTCATGGCTCTATTGTTTTGTTTCTGCATAAAATTCAAAAATGCTTTTTCAGCTCTTTCTTCCTCAGTAAAAGTACGCGCCATATTTCTGTACAATACTACATATCGGGAATCGTGTGTATACGTTTCAGTTTGAAATAACGCTTTTGGTTCCCTTTTCTTACTTTTTCCTGGTAAAACACCGTTCCTGTGTCCATAGGATTGGATTGATGGCATGATAACAGCATCAATACGATTTGGATTGTCGTTTAATGGTTTATCCTGCACATCGTTATTGACTGGTATATTGTGAACGACTTTACTAACATTCACAAGTTCACTGTGAGATTCAATCTCATCATCTGCGTCATATTGATCTGTATCAGTTTCTGTGAGTGATTCGTATTGATGAATATGGATAGTAGTTACATCTACGGACAATGATTTCACATTGGTAGTTAATTCATCTTCTGGTTGTTCTGTTGTATTTTCCATATTGTTTTCTGATGGTACATCTATTTCTACAGTTTTTTCATTAGATTGTTCGTTTTCATTTACTGCTTCTGTTTCTTTATTTTCAATTTCGATGACATGTTCCTCAGTATAGTCGTCTTCCCTTGCATGTTTGTCTACATCTTTTGTATTGCTTTCCTCGTTTACATCCATCGGTTCAGTTTCTTCGTTTTCATTTTTGATGATATGTATCTTTGATGTAGTGGTTTCCTCGCTTTCATCCACTGGCTCTGTTTCTTCATTTTTCACTTCGATGATAAGTTGCTCGGCATTGTCGTGCTCCTTTACAAGTTTATCTTCTTCTATATTTCTATGTTCTAGTTCTACATTTAAACAATATTTTTCTTCCATAGCATGTTCGTCTGTATTGATTACGCATTTTGTTTCTGCCTCTTCTTTTGCAACTTTATCTTCTTCAGCCTGTTCGTTTTCATCTGTGAGAGTTACATCTGAATCACCATAATTAGACATAGGTTTGTCATCAGTTTCTTCCGTTTCATGATGCAACTTTGTATTAGCTGGATTAGATGAGCTTTCTTGAAACATATTTTCATCATCTACTGGTTTTTCTTCCTAAAATAGATTGGTTAAAACAACTCTTACTGCATGTATATAATATGGCATTTATACATTTGTTGCATCTATTATCTCCTTAATTTAGCTAAAACTATCAACTTAAACTGCTACTGTATTTTATACATTCTCCGGGTATCAAAAACCAGATTGAAATTTTGTGAATGCCACATGTAGTGATGGGACTACCCCGAAACTTTTAACACTCATACAATATTATATCATATAATTTAAAAGTGATGTGGAAATTGAAAAACGTTATAATACAAATAAAAATAATGACATGATATTAAATATTAATTTGGATTTTTTCTCGCAAAGCATACTAAAAAATATTTTCATATCTGCATTATAACATAACATAAATTAAGTTTTAGTTGAACCCCCCCACATATTTATATATATATATATATACAAATATATAATACAATTAATAAAGAGGGACACATTTAAAATGTTTGATGAAATCTGACTTTGTAACTCTTTTAATAATGTTTATAGACATATTAAAAAAAAATGAATGTTTTGGCTTCCGGTTTTCACATGATTTGTGAGTCGTGACAATTACGGTTGAATTATTACAATATATTTTCACTATTGATTGAATTTTAGTAATATTAGGCAAATATGGCAGAACAGGAGGGAAGTGTTTATATAAAGATTCTATTAAGGCGGACTTAAATGCAGTATATTGTAATCACACAATTACGGTGGTCGCGACGTTCTAAAGTAGATTGAAATACCACCAAAGACGGTCCCCGACATGGCCATTAGAATGTCGGTGTTAAAAGAACAAAATGTTCTCACTGTAAAGTTATCGACCAAGACCCCAGGGGCACAATGGTTGTGACAGTGCATGTCATTGCTAAGTCATATAGTGAATTTGTGAGACTAGCCCTAATCATATTTGTATATTTTGATGGCTCCATATCAGCACGTTAGCTCAGTTTCATGTTAAATAATCTCGTTATATTTGTCTTATGTCCTTCTTCGTACATTTTACTAGCCTGTCTACACATAAGTTTGTCAAGATATGATGAAAAAACATTTGATTTCCCCTCCAGAAATGTGTCTGTTTGCTGCTTTCTTTTGGGAAGGACGCATCAATTAAAACTCACGCTTTGGTTTAAGTCCACATCTCAGACTTAATTAATTTGGTAAAATGTATTGAAATGTGTTGCGTTTGAATAGGCAACACATGCCCTATCATTTCATGTTATTTGCTGGTATAAAGATATGGCGGAGATAAAAAAAATGAATTACCGTTCCCAAATCTTTTTTTCTGCAGACACCGCAGTAGAAACATAATCCTACTATTGTGACTAGGATTATAATTGCTCCCGCACCCGCAGCGACAATGATAATAATATAATCTGTAAAAATTATCATTAAGAAATATAAAACATAGAATGTATATAGCCAACAAGAGATGCAGCATTCAAACGACACAGCCATCATAACAGCACAGACATGTTCAATATATAAAATAATCATAAATAAGTATACTGCATAATCACAGCACACCAGGGGTCGCTGTCTGGGCATGATCTCGATCAAAACTGCTACTTGGAAGCTTTAACCTGGTATATGGGTTTACGTGTGCGTCGAATCTCGCTCATTCCACGTCGTCATATCATAAAACGAAAAAGCGTAAATAAATGAATAAAAACATAACAATAGCCCCGCCAGATTCGTCTGTATGCAGCACATGTGTGCGGTGTAAAACACAAACATGCTAAGATATAACTGTCACAATATGCAGTTAAACTCGGTAACTTTGTTTGCAGAAGAAAAAACACCAAGAGGCTACTACAAGACAAGACAAGGACAAGTATCCAACGACTCGATCAGTTCAGTTTAGAAATCTGCCGTCACTGAGTAGTAGTCCCTAGTCTTTCCGGCCGACGCGTAATCAAAGAGGAAACTGTAATGACCACAGATTGTAAGATGGGCTACGAAATATACAGTGCATGTTAGAATACAGGAATTATAGATTCTTGGTATGCACAGAGAATGAAAAGCAACTCGCGAAATCTCGTTTTCAATCATCTTAATTTCCAGTCCTGTCAGAAATACCAATTAAAATTGTTGCTTTATACCATTCTCTAAAAAACGAGACTATTTAGAAAAATTAGTGATTAAATAGTTGATATACATGTGTACTGATGATTACACAATTTGTATAACGCAACTAAAAACAAACAAAATTACTTGAAATTTTACCTGATAGTTTGAAACAGCAATATTTTTAATTCAAGATCAATTTTAAATTGCATGATCAAAACAATATAAAACATTTAAAGTTACATACAACTTACAATTTATATATAATATTTCAGCTAATTGTTTTGATCGAATAATTGTCAAATAGTAAATTATTTGCGTGCTAATTAAATTTAACTCGATTGCGAAGACAGCGTAGAGCTTAATATATGGATCCCTCTCGAGTTCACTTCCTCCGTAAAGTCAGTACTGAATGTCGCTTTTTTAGAGACATCGGGTCGCGCTAGGGATCGGACCGGCAACCTCAAGTGTGAGCGGCCAACATTATATACGCTACATTATCGCACCGTCCATTGGCTTGGCAAATAAGGATTCAAAGTGATGATAACCAAGGATGTCGCGAAGCTTGTAAATTGCATCACCATACAAGTCAGATAATGGAAAGCCAGGTCACAGAAATTTTTTTAATTTGGTGGCATATTTATATATGAGAGTGTTTCGTTAGAAGAATTTATACACTATCTTGCATAATTTGTAATAACGGTAGCCCGGTTTTTAGACTATTACGAAATGTGACGTTTACTAAAATTCACAGTAGAGATGTATTCTCCAGCATGACGAATACGTTTAGAAATATAAATGACACTTGATGGAGTGCGAGTAACGGCATCATTCACCACCGAAACACTATCGAAATAGATATCACCAACATAATCTCGATTTTGTTATATATTTGTACTCATAAAACAATATTAACAGAATGATGCTAATCAAGAAAGTCAGCTTCAGAATTAAAGATAAATATTGCCTATCATGTTAACGATAATGGAAATATCGCTATTAAGGATGTCACCAAGAGGTATCGATATGTATTTCTAAAGGAATTGATGACTATGGTCTATATATTTGGAGAAAGGTTTAAAGCATATCATCCCTCCCGTAATGATATAAAATCAAGTCTGTGACAATAATGGAGAAGAAGAAAAAATGGAGCAATGTAGCTTCGCTGTAACGTAAGCAATTATAGTGATAGTATATAATTATATACATATATTAACAGGGCTTTGTTCATAGATGGTTTAATTACATATTCTAATTAAACAACTACAGATAATACCGTCACACGACTATATCGTCCGTAAACTTTTATTTAAACTAATTTGTATGCATATAGAGCTGACTAATACTGTTTAAACCAATTAAGCAATGCTTTAGAAAAGACTCTCGTATTCGGTACCTCTTTCATTGTTTGAAGCTGTTGACTCTGGTGTCATATGCGAAGCTTCAGACGGGGAACTGACTGGCTCTGTGGCGGGAGTTGTCGCCATGTGTGTTGTTGCCAGCGTCGTTGGCAAACAGGCGCTTGTGAATGTAGCAGGACAATTCACAGTGAGATTGACAGCATCAGAAGCTGTTAAAGAGTCACGTGATGAATTTGTTGGAATAAGATAAAAATCACGATAAGAAAGTTTTGTTTAGGTTCATCATTCATGCTACATCCAGATTTGGTACAATATCAATACTTGCGTTTTAAATGCGTTAAATATAGTTGTAGTGTTCTGTTGTTTAACATTTGTAACATATAAGCATGCAGCTTATGTACTTCAAAGGATACTGAGCCACCATGATGTATTATGCATATCGTTACTTCAAAGGAATGCACGTGAGCTGGCTGTAATACCTTATCTACTTTCGTGTTCATAGTATGGGTTTAATATGTATTTATGTAAATAGATTGACAGTAACATATGTGTAAACTTAAATGTACATTTACATATATAATTGAATCAACATACGGACTTCATAAAGAAAAAAAAACGGTTTAACTTGCCAAAGAATCCAAGCCACATTTTCCCATCATCGACGGTTCTGTTATTCTGTAAATTGATCGTTATATAGTGGGTGAGGGTGGAAACAGTATCGAGCGTCACTGTGTTTGAAGAGCAGTCCCACCGAACTATCTCGGTACCATTCTCATCTGCGATCGAAAACTTCTGATCACATGTGGTGTTGCTGTGAAAAATATCATGACTTGATATGGATATTTTCAAACACATACCTAGCAAAACAATTACAGTTAGACAATACCTTGCGATACACACATATCGTTTTTTTTCTGAGATATTGTTGTTTTAACAAAACACTAACCATGACTGTTCTCATTCATGTATTAGCAATTTGTCTTCAATGTGTTACTTCTGAGCTGATACTGATTAACAAAAAATATTGTAACCTTTTGACCTGTTTTTATTTATTTTCTTTCAATTTCGGAAAATAAAAATAATGTTAAAATTGAAACTGTTTCTGATATGATTATAATTATAATATACATATATTTAAGTAACCAGCTGTAGTTAGTGTCATGTGTGTGATAGTTTACTCGTCCCGTATTTTATCATTATTATTTCTGTTCTTTTTAATCATAGAGCTCTTTCAATTGAATTAGAATACCACTTGTCTGTGCCACGGAGGTATGTGCATGTTGCATGTTTCATACACTTCATGAACAGACACAATGAACAAAATCGAATCTGGCAGCACATGTGTCAGTCAACTTACAAACGGCCCGTCAGTCAACCTGCTACCTACACGCGGTCCGTCAGTCAATCTGCTACTTACACGCGGTCCGTCAGTCAACCTGCTATCTACAAACGATCCGTCAGTCAACTTGCTACCTATAAACGGCCCGTCAGTCAACCTGTTATCTACACGCGGTCCGTCATTCAACCTGCTACCTACAAACAGTCCGTCAGTCAACCTGCTACTTACAAAAGGCCCGTCAGTCAACCTGCTACCTACAAACGGCCTGTCAGTCTACCTGCTACCTACAAATGGTCCGTCAGTCAACCTGCTACCTACAAACGGTCCGTCAGTCAACCTGTTACCTACACGAGGTCCGTCATTCAACCTGCTACCTACAAACGGCCCGTCAGTCAACCTGCTACCTATAAACCGCCCGTCAGTCAACCTGCTACCTACAAACGGCCTGTCAGTCAACCTGATACCTACAAACGGCCCGTCAGTCAACCTGCTACCTACACGCGGTCCGTCAGTTAACCTGCTACCTACACGCGGACCGTCAGTCAACCTGCTACTTACAAACGGACCGTCAGTCAACCTGCTACCTACAAACGGACCGTCAGTTAACCTGTTACATACAAACCTGTTACCTATACGCGGTCCGTCATTCAACCTGCTACCAACACGCGGTCCGTCAGTCAACCTGCTACCTACAAACGGACCGTCAGTCAATCTGCTACCTACAAACGGCCCGTCAGTCAAACTGCTACCTACACGCGGTCCGTCAGTCAACCTGCTACCTTCAAACGATCCGTCAGTCAACATGCTACCTACAAACGGACAGTCAGTCAACCTGCTACCTACAAACGGACCGTCAGTTAACCTGCCACCTACACGCGGTCCGTCAGTCAACCTGCATCTACAAACGGCCCGTCAGTCAACCTGCTACCTACAAACGGCCCGTCAGTCAACCTACTACCTACAAACGGCCCATCAGTCAACCTGTTACCTATACGCGGTCCGTCATTCAACCTGCAACCTACACGCGGTCCGTCAGTCAATCTGCTACCTACAAACGGACCGTCAGTCAATCTCTTACCTACAAACGGCCCGTCAGTCAACCTGCTACCTACACGCGGTCCGTCAGTCAACTTCTTACCTACAAACGGACCGTCAGTCAACTTGCTACCTACAAACGGCCCGTCAGTCAACCTGCTACCTACAAACGGCCCGTCAATCAACCTGCTACCTACACGCGGTCCGTCAATCAACCTGCTACCTACACACGGTCCGTCAGTCAAGCTGCTACCTACAAACGGCCCGTCAGTCAACCTGCTACCTACACGCGGTCCGTCAGTCAACCTGCTACCTACACGCGGTCCGTCAGTCAACCTGCTACCTACAAACGGACCGTCAGTCAACCTGCTACCTACAAACAGACCGTCAGTTAACCTGTTACCTACAAACGGACCGTCAGTAAACATGCTACCTACAAACGGACCGTCATTCAACCTGCTACCTACAAACGGACCGTCAGTTAACCTGCTACCTACACGCGGTCCGTCAGTCAACCTGCTACCTACAAACGGACCGTCAGTCAACCTGCTACCTACAAACGGACCGTCAGTTAACCTGTTACCTACAAACGGACCGTCAGTAAACATGCTACCTACAAACGGACCGTCAGTCAAACTGCTACCTACAAACGGACCGTCAGTTAACCTGCTACCTACACGCGGTCCGTCAGTCAACCTGCACCTACAAACGGTCCGTCAGTCAACCTGCTACCTACAAACGGCCCGTCAGTCAACATGTTACCTATACGCGGTCCGTCATTCAACCTGCTACCTACAAACGGCCTGTCAGTCAACCTGCTACCTACACGCGGTCCGTCAGTCAACCTGCTACCTTTCAAGCGATACGTCAGTCAACCTGCTACCTACAAACGGCCCGTCAGTCAATCTGCTACCTTCAAACGGCCTGTCAGTCAACCTGCTACCTACACGCGGTCCGTCAGTCAATCTGCTACCTTCAAACGGCCTGTCAGTCAACCTGCTACCTACACGCGGTCCGTCAGTCAACCTGCTACCTACAAACGGCCCGTCAGTCAACCTGCTACCGACACAAGGTCCGTCAGTCAACCTGCTACCTACAAACGGACCGTCAGTCAATCTCCTACCTACAAACGGCCCGTCAGTCAACCTGCTACCAACACGCGGTACGTCAGTCAACCTGCTACCTTCAAACGATACGTCAGTCAACCTGCTATCTACAAACGGCCCGTCAGTCAATCTGCTACCTACAAACGGCCCGTCAGTCAACCTGCTACCTACACGCGGTCTTTCAGTTAACCTGCTACCTACACGCGGTCTATCAGTCAACCTGCTACCTACACGCGGTCCGTCAGTCAACCTGTTACCTACAAACGGACCGTCAGTCAACCTGCTACCTACACGCGGTCCGTCAGTCAACCTGCTACCTACACACGGTCCGTCAGTCAACCTGCTACCTACAAACGGCCCGTCAGTCAACCTGCTACCAACACGCGGTACGTCAGTCAACCTGCTACCTTCAAACGATACGTCAGTCAACCTGCTATCTACAAACGGCCCGTCAGTCAATCTGCTACCTACAAACGGCCCGTCAGTCAACCTGCTACCTACACGCGGTCCTTCAGTTAACCTGCTACCTACACACGGTCTATCAGTCAACCTGCTACCTACACGCGGTCCGTCAGTCAACCTGTTACCTACAAACGGACCGTCAGTCAACCTGCTACCTACAAACGGCCCGTCAGTCAACCTGCTACCTACACGCGGTCCGTCAGTCAACATGCTACCTACAAACGGCCCGTCAGTCAAGCTGCTACCTACACGCGGTCCGTCAGTCAACCTGCTACCTACACGCGGTTCGTCAGTCAACCTGCTACCTACAAACGGCCCGTCTGTCAACCTGCTACCTACACGCGGTCCGTCAGTCAACCTGCTCCCTACACGCGGTCCGTCAGTTAACCTGCTCCCTACACGCGGTCTTTCAGTCAACCTGCTACCTACAAACGGCCCGTCAGTCAACCTGCTACCTACACGCGGTCCGTCAGTCAACCTGCTACTTACAAACGGCCCGTCAGTCAAGCTGCTATCTACACGCGGTCTGTCAGTCAACCTGCTACCTACACGCGGTCTGTCAGTCAACCTGCTACCTACAAACGGTCAGTCAGTCAATCTGCTACCTATAAACGGCCCGTCAGTCAACATGCTACCTTCAAACGGCCCGTCAGTCAATCTGCTACCTACACGCGGTCCGTCAGTCAACCTGCTACTTTCAAACAGCCAATCACTCAACTTGCTACCTACAAACGGACCGTCAGTCAACTTGCTACCTACAAACGGCTCGTCAGTCAACCTGCTACCTAGAAACGGTCCGTCAGTCAACTTGATACCTACAAACGGTCCGTCAATCAACCTGCTACCTACAAACGGCCCGTCAGTCAACCTGCTACCTACAAACGGCCCGTCAGTCATCCTGCTACATACAAACGGTTCGTGAGTCAACCTGCTTTCTACAAACGGCCCGTCAGTCAACCTGCTATCTTCAAACGGCCCATCAGTCAACTTGCTACCTACAAACGGACCGTCAGTCAACCTGCTATTTACAAACGGTCCGCCAGTCAACCTGCTGTCTACAAACGGCCCATTAGTCAACCTGCTACCTACAATCGGACCGTCAGTCAACCTGCTTCATACAAACGATCCTTCAGTCAACCTGCTACCTACAAACGGCCCTACAAACAGTCCGTCAGTCAACTTGCTATCTACAAACGGTTCGTTAATCAACATGCTTCCTACATACGGTTCGTCAATCATTTTGCCACCTTCAAACGGACTGTCAGTCAACCTGCCACCTACAAACGGCCCGTGAGTCAACCTGCCACCTACAAAAGGCCCGTCAGTCAACCTGCTACCTACAAACGGCCTGTCAGTCAACCTGCTACCTACAAAAGGCCCGTCAGTCAACCTGCTACCTACCAACGGTCCGTTAGTCAACCTGCTACCTACAAACGGTTCGTCAGTCAACCTGCTACCTTCAAACGGCCCGTCAGTCAACCAGCTACCTACAAACGGCCCGTCAGTCAACATGCTACCTACAAACGGACCGTCAGTCAACCTGCTACCTACAAACGATCCGTCAGTCGACCTGCTACCTTCAAACGGCCCGTCAGTCAACCTGCTACCTACAAACGGACCGTCAGTCAACCTGCTACTTACAAACGATCCGTCAGTCAACTTGCTACCTACAAACGGACCGTCAGTCAACCTGCTACCTACAAACGATCCTTCAGTCAACCTGCTTCTTACAAACGGCCCGTCAGTCAACCTGCTACCTACAAACGGTCCGTCAGTCAACCTGCTACCTACAAACGGCCCGTCAGTCAACCTGCTACCTACAAACGGCCCGTCAGTCATCCTGCTACATACAAACGGTTCGTCAGTCAACCTGCTATCTACAAACGGCCCGTCAGGCAACCTGCTACCTTCAAACGGCCCGTCAGTGAACTTGCTACCTACAAACGGACCGTCAGTCAACCTGCTACCTACAAACGGTTCGTCAGTCAATCTGCTACCTACACGCGGTCCGTCAGTCAACCTGCTACATACAAACGGCCCGTCAGTCAACTTGCTACCTACAAACGGACTGTCAGTCAACCTGCTGCTTACAAACGGTCCGCCAGTCAACCTGCTGCCTACAAACGGTCCATTAGTCAACCTGCTACCTACAATCGGACCGTCAGTTAACCTGCTTCATACAAACGATCCTTCAGTCAACCTGCTACCTACAAACGGCCCTACAAACAGTCCGTCAGTCAACTTGCTACCTACAAACGGTTCGTTAATCAACATGCTTCCTACAAACGGTTCGTCAATCATTTTGCCACCTACAAACGGACTGTCAGTCAACCTGCCACCTACAAACGGCCCGTGAGTCAACCTGCCACCTACGAAAGGCCCGTCAGTCAACCTGCTACCTACAAACGGCCCGTCAGTCAACCTGCTACCTACAAAAGGCCCGTCAGTCAACCTGCTACCTACCAACGGTCCGTCAGTCAACCTGCTACCTACAAACGGTTCGTCAGTCAACCTGCTACCTTCAAACGGCCCGTCAGTCAACCAGCTACCTACAAACGGCCAGTCAGTCAACCTGCTACCGACAAACGGACCGTCAGTCAACCTGCTACCTACAAACGATCCGTCAGTCGACCTGCTACCTTCAAACGACCCGTCAGTCGACCTGCTACCTACAAACGGACCGTCAGTCAACCTGCTACTTACAAACGATCCGTCAGTCAACTTGCTACCTACAAACGGACCGTCAGTCAACCTGCTACCTACAAACGATCCTTCAATCAACCTGCTACCTACACGCGGTCCGTCAGTCAACCTACTTTCCACAAAAGGTCCGTCAGTCAACCTGCTACCTACAAACGGCCCGTCAGTCAACCTGCTACCTACAAACGATCCGTCAGTCAACCTGCTACCTACAAACAGACCGTCAGTCAACCTGCTACTTACAAACGATCCGTCAGTCAACCTGCTACCTACATGCGGTCCGTCAGTCAACCTGCTTTCCACAAAAGGTCTGTCAGTCAACCTGCTACCTACAAACGGCCCGTCAGTCAACCTGCTATCTACAAAAGGTCTGTCAGTCAACCTGCTACCTACAAACGGTTCGTTAGTTAACCTGCTATCTACAAACGGCCCGTCAGTCAACCTGCTACCTTCAAACGGCCCGTCAGTCAACCTGCTACCTACAAAAGGTCCGTCAGTCATCCTGCTACCTACAAACGGTTCGTTAATCAACCTGCTATCTACAAAAGGTCCGTCAGTCAACCTGCTACCTTCAAACAGCCCGTCAGTCAACCTGCTACCTACAAACGGCCCGTAAGTCAACCTGCTACCTTCAAACGGCCCGTCAGTCAACCTGCTGTCTATAAAAGGTCCGTCAGTCAACCTGCTACCTACACACGGCCCGTCAGTCAACCTGCTACCTACAAACGGCCCGTCAGTCAACCTGTTATCTACAAGAGATCCGTCAGTCAACCTGCTACCTACAAACGGTTCGTTAATCAACCTGCTATCTACAAAAGGTCCGTCAGTCAACCTGCTACCTACAAACGGTTCGTTAATCAACCTGCTATCTACAAACGGCCCGTCAGTCAACCTGCTACCTACAAACGGTTCGTTAATCAGCCTGCTATCTACAAACGGCCCGTCAGTCAACCTGCTACTTACAAACGGCCCGTCAGTCAACCTACTACCTACAAAATCCGTCAGTCAACCTGCTACCTACAAACGGCCCGTCTTTTTCATTTAGATGTTATTAAACATCGTTAGACGAACAAACATGAAAACGTCTAATTAAACAGACGACAGTTTAATCGATTTGCGATGTTTATTGCACTTCCGTTACAATATGAATAATTCAGTAGAATACATCTGTATAGTGTATTTACATATTTAGCATTAGCACTACAAGAAATTGTACATATATAATTGATACTGTAAGGCACACCTTGCAATTCTTTAAATCAGTTTTCAAAAGCAATTGTGCTGCAAGGTTCGTGGTTCTCCTTTTTGCGTTCTGCATTTTTAAGAATTAGTTCATGAGATATTTTGTGCACAAACACATTAATTATAATGAAAATTGCATTTCAATTACCTGTTTAGTGAAACATTATATATTTAATGTCATGTGTCCCATGTTAAACGGAACTTTACATAGCTGATGCTGCATGTTCCCTGTTAGTTGAAACTTGACATTGATGTTACCTGGTCCCTGTGAGCTCCCTCTGTATGGTTACAACCTGAATGGAAGCTTCACAATTGTCCGACTCGACAGAACATGTACAATCAGACGACGATTGAAACGAGGAAATGGGGAATCCATCGTTTGTCAAATAAACCGCGGAGTCGTCCACGGTCCTCGGAAAACTTCCGGTGCACATACTCTCTATTCTGGCTTCTGTGTAGTATTCACGTTTGTATATAATTATACATGTTAGATAGTCATTACTGCAATAGACCGTCTTCTTTTCACGGAACTTAACTATGACACTTCAGAACTCTTTAGGTTTTGTTTTTTGAATAGTAAACTACCAACAGGCGACAGTATCGTTGTTTATAACCCGATTTACCTACCTCCAAAACAAAAAAGGGGAAAATATTCTTATTATAACTTTTTTATATGTTTTGTATGAATATATACGAATAATAATTATGTTAGTTTTCTTTTAAACGGAGTGTATGAGGGGAAAACGCTATGAATTTAGTTATTAAAATTGATGAAAACATCTCGTCATTACCACCTGTGTGCAGTAATAAATAAAATCCGAATGGTTTGGTATGTCAAATCCACCAAACCTTGACAAAATTGATATTTAAATTTGAGTGGTAAACTTAAAACGAATACCCATTCAAAAAATAAAAAGCACTTAAATACTGCGTCACGACCTTCGCATCGTCATTCTGACTCTTCCTAAGATGAAACATTATTTCTACGTGCAAACCTGTTTAACGGATCAAATTGCAATCAAAATGAAATCACGTCACTCATTTAATATGTCACAAAATATGTTGCAATTTTAAGCGGGAAATCTATTTTTAGTCTAACCTAGGCGCATTGCCAAAGTAAGGAAATCCCTATTCAACATATCATTTTGGCATGTTTAAATAGATATAGCCTTTTGGCAATATGGGGTCAATGAGTATATACAGTCATGATATATAGGAAAAAATATTTCAGCCAATTCTAAAAGTTTGAAAAATGCTGATAATTCCCTTTACAAATATGAGGTTATGGTTTATAGAGTTATAAACGATAAAACTATTTTTTCCTGTCACAAACGATTTTTGTCATGTTAAACAAGTTGTGTTTATTTATTTTAATGTTTTATCATAAACATGTTAAGGTTTCTTGTTGTTTTCGCATTTCTGACGAATCTATGAAAGTGAGTAGATAGAAATGCGTATACATGTGCAATCCGATTTTTATCGAAATTTATCACATTAAGTTGTAAGGTTTTTAAAAAGAAGCTAATTATTACGCTCTTGTGACGAAACCTGAGTTAATTAATATAATAAGTTTGTTACACTCAATGTAATGACCGTATTGCATGTTTTATCTAATTATTTTATCGAACAACAAATATGACATTGTGCACTTGTTGTCAAATATAACATAGATTTAAAATAGCTTGATCAATATGTCCTTCGTATTGATTGTATATTTACTGACAATGAAGGGTAACCTGATTTAAGTTTGGTGTGGACTGTTGCCAATCAAAGTGAGGGGAATTTTAGATTAGTTGACGTAATCATATTATAACGGTTTAAAATTCTCAATTGAATATATTTACAGTCATCAACTTATTCCTCTACTGAATATATTTTGTATTTTATGAAATTGTTTAAATGTTATTCTTTGTATACCATACTTTAATTATTCCACAAGCCACCGACAGTCGCACCCAATCAATCAATCAATCAATCAATCAATCAATCAATCAATCAATCAATCAATCAATCAATCAATCAATCAATCAATCAATCAACCAATCAATCAATCAATCAATCAATCAATCAACCAACCAATCAATCAATCAATCAATCAATAAATCAATCTATTAATCATTCACAATCTTTCACTCATTCACTCAAAATAAAATTATATACAATATTTTACCTTCCACGCAAAAATAATTTACAAACATGTAATGCGTTGTTAGCGGATAGTCTGCTACGGGTTTACCACACCGTACGTCTGTTAAAGGATCATTCTGGGCTTGTGGATCGCATAAATTTCTGCCGTTGCATAGGCCGTGGTACAGTTGGTTCACTGCCGTATCGAGGGCAAATATACAATCATCAGCTCTGGTTGCAGACGGAGCGCAGCAGTCCTCGCGTCCGGCCACATAGCTGGTAGGACAACCGCTCGTGCTCTTTTGCGCACCAATCATAATTGAGTCAATTGCAATCACACTTCCGGCATCACATGACAGCGATATTACAGTATAGTTCTCGTTATTAGTTCCGAAACATGCCGAACCTGACGTCTTGTTTGGTTCGGAACCAAGGGTACAAACACCTATAGAAGATGAAATGCAATATTAAATGGATGGACCGAGTGAGTGTGTATACAGGAATGGACCTGGTCAGTGTGTAAACAGGGATGGACCGGGTTAGTGTGTAAACAGGGATGGACCGGGTCAGTGTGTAAACAGGGATGGACCGGGCTAAATACGCGTATATACAGGGATGGATCGAGTCAGTGTGTAAACAGGGATGGGCCGGGCCATTGTATGTAAATATTTCATTGTTATATATAAAGTTGTCAACAACAATACCTATTCAGGGGCTGAAACGACTATGGCAATTTGATATTGTGACGGATGTATGATAATTATAGCAAACTGGTTAACCTTGATCAACTACCACGCTTGCTTTTCCTTTAAGCAAACAAAAACGAATAATAATGGTTCGTCCATATAATAAGGCTCACATATCTGATATCATCTATATGGAACAGAAGAATTGTTTTGCACATAGGACTGTCTTTCGTTCAGAAATGGAATTCTAGAAACACACACACTTTAATGCCTCAAGTATAGAAGTATTTACTCGTCAAGTAAAATGTATTGAAACTCGGAACTGGTTGTGCAATAGAGGAAACAACAAATGAGTCTTTAAGTGACAACTTGTTTTTGACTCCGTGCTTCTAGAACAGTAATAAAACAATCACGTGGGTTGTAGACAAGTTGCTTCACGCGAAACAATATTTGGATTTTATTGAATTTAATGAAATCTATTTTTGGAAACAATTTTCGGATAAATGTTCATGTTATAAAGTATTTTGTGAGTCAAATTTAACTATATGTTTTGTTATAAACATTGAACTTCTTCTAAAAACAACAGTCTTTGTTTATTTTTAACCTTTCATTTTAAGCAAAAACAATATTATGAATCCAACGAACCGATAAATACTAATACATGTATAACTAAATACCTTAAATGTATACTAGTATCGAATAAAAGTCTATATTTGAACACAAACCTAAGGCTATAGCAGTCACTTCGTCCAGATGAAAATTGTTATAGTGGTTTATAAAATTACGTCAGAGCATATTATGATTTCTCCCATAATTGTTACAATATTGCGTCTTTGGGATTGGTTATCTTGGAAACATGTCGACAAGGGCATCCAATGAACATGCAAGTATTTGAAATGGACATAGATGACACATGAGGTTAATATATAAGTATGAAAGTATTTCATATTTGGTTATATATTGTGTCTTTGTGCACATATATGCGATTTTAACATCTTTATAATCATTTATATGATTATACGTTTAATAATCATATATACCATATACATTCAACTTAATTTTTAAATAGTTGATTACATACACGCAATTATTATTATTATTATTATTGCGTTTATAACATAAGTTACATTATGCAAATTCATAGCATAAAAATAATAACGTACTTTCGGTACGGGATTATATGGCTTATCGCACTCAAAACACAATACTGAGAGCGGTTGTAGGGAATATTATGGATACCTACCATCTTGATATTCAACATAGAGTTACACAATACTATTTTTTAATCTAAATATCAGCGACCAGTTATTGTTAATCAGTTCATTTCAGATCTAATCTGAGGTGATATTCGAATTTTTAGTATATTTTTTATTATTGGCGCTTTTTAGGTATGTGCGAGTTGCCGGGTGCCCTAATATACATTTTTCACAGTTTAACTTTATTTGGTTTTAATACACTCTTAAACCATTCTGTATCATTATTGATGCAAAATGGATCGATAAACAGTGACTGGTCAGTTTTTAATAATGCGATATGCTGATGGATAATACCTTATTCAGCTGATACTGTTCATATAGCATGATAGTAGCGTTAACCAACAAAATATGTTCTAAAATAAGCTATATTTAATATATTCCATTGCAGCCAAACCATCATAGGTCAGTTCATCTCTACCACCAAACATTAGGATTGGGGTTTTACGTCACACTATAATTTGTTGATGGTTATACTATTGACAATTATTGGTGAAACGCTGGATATATGGTTACATAAGATAACTACAAATTGTATTTTACCATTGTAACCATACACAATTAGTGTGTACAGATAACACTTTAGATAGAATTAAATTTTATCTAAAGTTTATAGTTAGGTCGAATATCGCTGACAATACAAGCAAAGCGCTATGAGCGGCGTTGTTTGACTTATAATATTGGTAAACAACCATAGGTGCACTTTATTTAATATAAGCAATTACATGCACTAATTATAAACCATTAATATATGGGTATATGTTATATAAGGCTGCAAGCGGTAAATACAAGAAGAAAAAAATAATATTTTTGTCAATTAATCTACACATTAAAACGTAAGTCTACACATTTAATCTTATTATGAGTATAATCAACGTTAGTAAATAGTAAGCACCGAATCAAAAAAAAAATCAAAAAAATATTAGTCGCATGATAATGCAATTTAGTTAAAGATAAACTTCAAGTTTGAATGTCGACACATCTTATTATGTGAAATCATCCTCATTCATCACTCATTAATCATCACAGAAATGCATAATCAACTTTTATGTTTTTAATAATCATCTTATCCTGCTTGCCAAAATGACTGGTTCAAAGCGCGAGGGTTAAATAAAAACATATATATATATATATATATATAGAATTGAATTTAAAATCTATATGAGATAATTAATTATTATAAAATCGATAATTTGAAACGACTCAATAATAATATTTTTTGATTACAAATGGCAGTTCCTTATTTTGCGATGTTACTGTATGTAAACAAAATATATATCTTACCGTAACTTATGCAGTTAAATAAAATAACTGAAATGCATAAAAATGCCGCTTTGTCTATTTCCATTTTGTGATTTGGTATCAACTTTAATTAGTTCTTTAAACAATGAACTGATTAATGATATCTATTTTAAATCATGCCATCCTTTAATTTGTACAACCTGTCCCACCGTCTCTCAAAGTAAAATTACTCAATAACAGTTGATTGCAATTATATGGTCAGTGTATGTTTATAAAAAGATAAACTTAATTACCTCATTGTTCAAGTATGAATAATAACGGTTTTATAAATACCATTGCAGTTTTATTGTTATCTTTTACAGCGCACGCAAAGTGTAAAAGACAGTGACCGATCGTGACATCCACTTTATTATAAAATATTTTGCGAATGGCTAAATGGATATTGTTTGTTGAAACTTGAATTGAATTAAAATGATACTGACAAATGTGATATGTCCGAGTGAAAATGAATGTTATGACGTTTGGTCCTGGTCAAAGTGGTAGAGTGGTCAAGTGGTAGAGCGTCTGCCTCGCAAACAGAAGGTCGAGAGTTCGATCCCCGGCCGGGTCATGCCAAAGATTTAAAAAGTATGCTAGAAGCTTCTTCGCTTGTCGTTCAGCATTTAGAGGATAGTTCTAGGTCTGGTCGGCCCGGTGTCAGTATAATGTGACTGGGTGGGGTATCATGCCTTGTGTTTGCGACGTGATATTCCAGTGTGTCAGCGCTACAATACTGTCTCAAGTAGACACCGTCGCGATTTAATTAAAACCTTGTTGAAAGAGACGCTTAACATCATATAGCATCCATCAGTCACCATACAGCATCATCAATCACCATACAGCATCATCAATCATAATACAGCATCATCAATCACCATACAGCATCATCAATCATCATACAGCAACCATCAATCAGTGATTCCCGTAGATATCTGCTGAAGCCAGTCTTAGGGATGTTATACTATTTCATTATAAACCCATAAAACCAATAAGCAGAAGGAATACCGTCGATAATATCTCACATACAAGCAACGCATTAGAAAAATGTATTAGTTTCAAAAAAATAGTAGGAATAAGTAAAACATTAATTTAAACAGTATTTAATTTAAACATGTACATCATTTTATATACAGTCAACCAGTGCAAGCCGTCACCTCTATTAAGCAGCCACCTGTCTTAAGCAACCATATTTCTATTTCCCATTTCTATGCTTTCAGAGTAAATTAACCTGTATTAAGCAACCACCTGTCGTAAAAGGCCACTTTTGCTCCTTCCCTTGACTGGATGCTTAAGACAGGTTTGTACATATAACATAAATAACATACACAAGAATACATGAAATGAATGCTACAGAAGATTAGTCTATCACAATCCCGGTACCTACCGAATCAGATCGAGCTACCCAATGAAAAAGTAGTAAATTACACGCCTGGCCAACAATTCATAACTATTAAAGCTTACTAAACTGTGACGTCATTCAAACTTTCTACGAAGAAACTGACTAATCAACGTGCTCAAATGTGATCAACTGGCACTGCTATATATCGGACCCAAGCGGTAGAGCTGGGTCCATTCAAGACATAGTATCACCATTGGAAACAGGAAATGCCTCCATGGGATAATAATGGCGCATAATGGCAGTTATAAATAATTACTTGAATGACATTATTGATGTATTTTGAACATTCTGAAAGCATTTTCATGTTTGAATTGTGAATTTAGTAAAAAAGTTGATACTTGGGATTGGGGTATGAATACATGATTTGGAAATCTACTTTCACTTTGTCAACAGTGTACACACTGAACAGAAAAAAAATCTTATATGCTGCATGACCCCTACGTTTCTCATCATATTTTGGTAGAGCAGTGATTGATAAAACTTTCACTTTTTCATTTGGGCCTGTCGGGCTGGGTTAACTCAGTCGGTAGTGTCCGACTATCAATCCAGGGGTTGTGAGTTCGAATCCCCGCCCAGCAACAGTCTCCGTGATGATTGATATTCGACATTGTGTCTCAGTATCATTCGTCTCTCAACGCTGATTCAAGTGGGAAAGTTATCAGTTACTTGTAGAGATGTTGTGTGCTAGAGTACTAATTAACCTTTCAGGATCCAAGGAAACAATGGTTAGATTAACTGATCATCAGCCCTCGATGGCATCAATCGATCAATGATTTGGGCCTTCTATGAATAACATGTATGCAAACTTTTAAATTTACTCTGGAATTAAGAACAAATATCAATGGCTTGCTCCTTAACAGGCTAGGCGGAAGTTAGTTTATAATTGATTTCAGAATATGTTTCCCGGAAATTTATATATTGGAGTGCAATTCACATTAGATAATAGGTTCTGTGGTTAGAAGAAAAACAATAATAAATAGAATTGATTTGTAGTTTAGACATATAATTTTATTTTGCTGTCTTAAATTCGGGCTACACGCTTTAAAAACTGTTGACACGTGATACAAGTTAAAGCCAGGAAACCAGACGTTATTTTGAAATGTATTGTATTTATAGTTTTAAATCAATGTTAAATACGTATAGCCCTTGGCTGTTTGCCGACATAAATGAAAATAGTTTAACACAAACAAGTAACTGAAGGGTTTGTGTTGGGGTGTGTAACTTGTTTATCTAAATTTGTTTATTTTAATGCATCGTCTCAGTTATAGAAACAAGATTTTTAAGTTCTGTAGCATGACCATCATAGCATTTATGGACACATTTTCATCATGCATAAATATTTGTGGATTCATTTTCAAAATGAATTACATTAACATATATTGACTCATTTTTACATACTGCATGTTGTTTTTTTTCAATCTGTATGTTAATGTGTTGTCTGTGTACATGTATCTAGTATATCTGAAGACTGACTTCCACTTGGCGCCATATAACCTATAATGTGTTGATAGGCCGTAAAAAACCCATTCATGCATTCATTCATTCATTCATTCATTCATTCATTCATTCATTCATTCATTCATTCATTCATTCATTCATTCATTCATTCAATCATTCATTAATTCATTAATTCATTCATTCATTCATTCATTCATTCATTCATTCATTCATTCATTCATTAATTCATTCATTCATTCATTCAGTCAGTCAGTCATTCATTCATTCATTCATTCATTCATTCATTCAATCATTCATTCATTCATTCATTCATTCATTCATTCAGTCATTCATTCATTCATTCATTCATTCATTCATTCATTCATTCATTCATTCATTCATTCATTCATTCGTTCCATTTGTTGATTTGGTAATAAACTCAGTGAAGCGTGAGTTCTGGATTTTACAACCTCGGACCATATTGATATATACTGGAATTCTTTTGTTTGTATTTTTATAGCTATTACTAAAATAAACAACAACAACAACAACAACAACAACAGCAACAGCAACAGCAACAGCAACAGCAACAGCAACATCAACAGCAACAGCAACAGCAACAGCAGCAGCAACAGCAACAGTAGCAGCAGCAAATCAAAACGAAACAGAAAACGTTATTTTATTATAAATTGTGTAATATCAGGATTTAACCGCGCTTTTTTAGTCCGACTTCGGAATCTACAGTTCCTTTGTCAAACACCAATCAATTTAATGGTTAAAAAAATAATACCTTTACATTAAAAAAGAAACTTGATATATATTGAATTGTACATCTTGAATAATTTATGAAGCTGTACTGTTTCAAATATCATTATAATGATAATAAATCTCATGAAAATCAGCTTTTTCAGCCATGATCGATACTGCATGTACAGGTTACCAAACCGTTTTAATGGAGAAATTTCCATAAAAATAACTTCACCCGAAGCTGATAAATAATTAAACGAACATAAACGTTGGCCATCTTATTTTTTGTTTTAAATAATAAAATCGCAATCGGGTTTTGTAATATACTTGGTAAAACTCCTGACAAAAATCTGTACCAAATATCAGCTGATAAGTTGTCTTACAGTGAACTTGTACAAACTGATTTAAAAGTCGCGGTAGGATTTCACTGTTTTGTCCGTTTATCAAATTATACTGTGACTTATTATTTGTCAGTATAGTTTGATTGTATGTGTCTTGTGTGTTTTATTTAAACATACATATGTATTTGATCAATATCATTTCTATTCACCTCTCGATTAATGCGTTTTAAATGCAGAATGTCTTCCATCACATCTTTGAAAAATGTTTATGTAATCTTTTGTTGATTTTTTATGTCATAAATACAAAAAAAACAACATTTCGCTATATCACCGGGTGTATTTCTGCTATATACCATGTAACCCTCACAATGAAACCAACTCAAACCTGAATGCTATTTTCCAGAATTCATATTTAATTAAATATACAAACATACACAAATATGTCAATCAGTCATTTCCAGCAGCTGTCAATTATATTGTATTTACACAAAATCTGAATCGGCAAATCGTACGTCAGAATAGGTAAAGGAAATATCTCTACTGTCTTCAATCTCGTGTGCCGTTTCTCATTGATGTCACCGTTTTAATCGAATATACAGTGAAAAAAAACTTGTCAGACAAGTCGTTGTTCCTACTAAAACATAGTTTATATCTAATTTTGTAACCAGTTGTCCCACTCAAATACGATGACGTATGCAGCTAATCTTTCCAATAAATTCAATAATGAACTAAACATAGTTAAATAACTATTTCAATGAATATTTTAAGCATATAACGCAATCAAGAAAATAACAAGTTATGTTTGCTTCCAGTCAGGTCACAAAGTGTAACAAACAAAGAGTTATATCTGATAAAGGATCCTGTGGCAGTACACAACGCTACAAAGAAAAGGAAATAGTCTGGAATTCATTGTGTCTGTTCATAACTATGCATCACCCCTCCTTATAGCACCGGTCAGTGCGATATTCTATTATATTTTCTTACGACACCGAATGAGCTCCATGATTCCAGAAACCATAACTAATTACAACACAGAGTCAACTACTGAGTCTATAATATCCGATAAAAAGATCCTTTTGAAGTCAATATCAAGTAGAGAAGACATGAACAACCAGAGGGCGTGAGATCTTTTGTATGTTTCATTAACAACCCTCACTAGAAAGCAGATTCAATAAAGCCGAGATTGATATTTTGTTCTTTACGTTCTTAAAATACTGTATCTGAGAAAGTTACTTGCGGAAGGACAATGGTTCTACTCAGATTCATTCTGAGGTCTCCCCCCTCCCCCACAAATAAAACTGGATATGCAATAGATAACCTGATATGTATTGAAAATGGCGTCAACCCCTATTCAAAAATTATAAGGGGTATGGAAATAGGCAAATATCCGCAAAAAACATCCTAGCACTAGCATTAGCTCCAGCACTATCCCATCCCAAGCACTGCCCAGCACTATCACAGCACTAGCCCCAGCACCAGCTCCAGCACTACCCCCATCCCTAGCACTAGCCCAGCACTAGCTCCAGCACTAGCCCAAGCCCTAGCACTAGCTCTAGCACTAGCCCCAGCCCCAGTACTAGCCCAGAACTAGCTCCAGCACTAGCCCCAGTCCCAGCACTAGCCCATTAACTAGCCCGAGCCCCAGCACTAGCTCCAGCACTAGCGCCAACACTAGCTCCAGCACTAGCCCCAGCACTAGCTCCAGCACTAGCCCCAGCCCCAGTACTAGCTCCAGCACTAGCCCCAGCCTCAGCCTCAGCACTAGCTCCAGCACTAGCCTCAGCACTAGTCAAGGCACTAGCCCAAGCACTAGCTCCAGCACTAGTCCCAGCCCGAGCATTAGCTCCAGCACTAACCTCAGCCCCAGCACTAATCCCGGCACTAGTCCCAGCACTAGTCCCAGCCCGAAAACTAGCTCCAGCACTAGCCGCAGTCCCAGCACTAGCTCCAGGACTATTCCCAGCCCCAACACTAGCTCCAGCACTAGCTCCAGCACTAGCCCCAGCACTAGCTCTAACACTAGCCCCAGCACTAGCTCCAGTACTAGCCCAGCTCCAACGCTAGCTCTATCACTAGCCCCAGCCCCGGCACTAGCTCCAGCACTAGCACAGCCCCAGTAGTAACTCCAGCACTAGCCCAAGCCCGAGCACTTGCTCCAACACTAACCCCAGTCCCATCACTAGATCAAGCATTAGCCCCAGCCCCAGCATAGCTCAAACACTAGCCACAGCACTAGCCCCAGTCCCAGCACTAGCCCGAGCACTAGCCCGAGCCCCAGCACTAGCTCCAGCACTAGATCCAACCCCAACACAGCTCAAGCACTAGCTCCAGCATTAGCTCCAGTCCTAGCTCCAGCCCCAGCACTAGCCCCGGCACTAGCCTCAGCACTAGCCCAAGCCCCAAGCACTAGCCCCGGCACTAGCCCCAGCACTAGACCCAGTCCCAGAACTAGCTCCAATCCCAGCACTAGCCCCAGTCCCGGCACTTGCCCCAGCCCCGGCATTAGCTCCAGCATCCCTGACTGAGTTTTATGACTACAAGTAAAACATGCTTCTTAAAGCGTTTTTTATTTTTTTCTTAAATACAATTCGGTTAGGACGTTCTGGACTACCGCGAGAGAGCTGGAGGGAATAAGAGCAATGTAAATGTCATTCAATTTTGTGCTTGAAGATCGTATTTGTGTTGGTATCGGATATTTTTTTAATTTATCTTTCAACAATTACATGACCAGTTTGAAAACGTACTCTGACGCCAACACTCTGTCGATCTGCATTAAATATAAGTTTGCAGCGTTGTTGCAACTATTAATGTTAATGTCACTGTACCAATGTCCATTGTGTATTTATCGTTACTCATTAATACACACTGGAATTCACAATGTCATTCTGCGATTGTACACCCATACAGACACTTAATCATGGGTAAAACATACACAGAAAATGTAGACTTGACTAAATACATTGCATCTTTGATATTTGCGATCACTTTCCTCACTTGGCTATCGGTCATATTGTTGTTATCAGGAGATGTACACCCAATCCTAGACCCCATTGAACTACTTACATCTGATACAAGCTCTGTCAGTAGTACTCATTCTACCTCATCTCATTGTAATTTCGAAGCTCTAGATTTTTCGAATAATTTGTCGTTTGTACACTACAACGTTCAGAGTATAAAGTACAAGTTGGATATCATCTACTCCGAACTATATGGTTTTGATATACTTACTTTTACTGAAACATGGCTCGATGATTCTGTTTCAACTGATGATATAGTGCTTCCTTCTTTTAACAAACCAGAAAGAAAAGATCGCATTGGAGACAAATACGGAGGGGTCATGTTTTTCATTAAAGACACAATACACTTCAAACGTAGACACGATCTTGAAATCAACCCACTTGAATGTATATGGGTCGATATATTACTCAATAACAAACGTTTACTATTAGGAGTATTCTACAGACCTCCTAGCTCTAACTCTGTTTACACCAATATAATAGAAGATTCTATTAACCTTGCAGTCGATACTGGTATTAAGGATATTATAATCACTGGTGACTTAAACTATAATATCCTAAGCAATACCTCATCCACAAAAATAGATAATATATGTCAACAGCTAGGTCTATATCAGACTATTACCGAACCAACTCATTATACTGAGAACTCCCAATCTTTGATTGATATTTTACTTTTAAGCAACAAAAACAGTTTGATAACATGTGGGATAGCAGAACCTTATTTAAACCAAGAATTAGATTTAACTGTCCAATATTTGGTGTTTTTAAATCTAATAAATCGAAACAATTTACTTTTAAAAGACAAGTCTGGAAATATGAACGTGGCGATTATTCAAGAATGAAATTAACGAACAAACTGAAATGAAGTTATCAATGACGACATAAATGTGTATGCTAGCAACTTATCTGCAAAATTAAAGGAAATCTCTAATAAATATATTCCAAATAAAACTGTTGTAATTAAACCACATGAGCCGAAATGTATTACTAGTGAAATAAAGCGCAGTATTAGGGTTAGAAAAAGATTATACAAAAAAAGCCAAGAGCTTCAATACAATTTATACCTGGAACAGGTTTAAAAAATATAGAAATGACGTGGTCAAGCTTATACGCGAAACTAAAAAGATACACTACGAAAATTTTGCTTCTAAACTAAATCCACCGTCTCTTTTGCCAAAGGACTAGTGGAAAACATTAAAATCTTTATCATTTCAAATGATAAACCAGCTGTCCCTCCACTAAACGATAATGGAAACATTGTCTCTGACAACAATACCAAAGCAAACATATTAAATATTTTTTTTCCAGGAACAGACAATTCTTAATGATGACAATATTTTACCACCAATCATATTATCCAGTGATAACAATGATATCATATCAATTATTAGACTATCGCATAACGATGTAAATAGTATCTTAAAAAAACTGCCAACAGGCAAAGCCTCAGGTCCCGATAATATCAACAGTTACGTCCTGCGTGAAATATCTAATGAATTATCGAAGCCTTTATGCAACTTATTTAACGTTTGTCTGACCAAAAGTGTTTTCCCAAAAGTCTGGAAAGAAGCATTTGTATGCGCTGTTTATAAAAAGGGAGACCCTTCCTTGGTTAATAACTATAGACCTATACCACTGTTAAGCGTAATTGGCAAAGTGTTTGAAAGACTTATTTTTAAACATATGTATAATTTCTTTCGTGATACCAATTTTATTTCGTCATTCCAATCTGATTTTGTTCCTGGTGATTCAACAATTAACCAGTTAACTTATCTGTACAATATATTCAGTAAAGCTAATGATGACGGTAAAGAAGTTCGCGTTATATTTTTTGACATAAGCAAAGCTTTTGATAGAGTTTGGCATAAAGGTCTAAAAGTCAAGTTAAAAGCAGCAGGAATGTCAAATCAGCTTATAAATTTACTAAATGACTACCTAAAAGATAGGCAACAATGTGTTGTTTTGCCTGATACCAAATCTGATTGGACATTAATCAAGGCCGGAGTGCCTCAGGGGCTATTTTAGGTCCGCTTCTATTTTTAGTCTATATTAATGACATAGTATCTGATATCGCATCTAACATTCGTCTTTTTGCAGACGATACAAGCCTATACTTTATAATCGATCACAATAACAATATAAACAATGCTGCACAAATTTTGAATTCCGACATCAACAAAATCACTGAATGGTCAAAACAATGGCTTGTAACTTTCAATCCGTCGAAGACTGAATCGCTTCTTATATCTAGGAAACGTCATCAGCCCGTCCATCCACCACTATATATGTATAACCAACACATATCTGAAGTACAATCACACGAACACTTAGGTATAATTTTATCAAACAACTGTACCTGGCACTCTCATATTGAATACATTAAGGATAAGGCATGGTCAAGAATTAAAATCATGAGAAAACTGAAATATCAGCTAGACAGAAAATCCTTGGAGACTATATATACATCTTTTATCCGACCACTGTTAGAATATGGTAACACAATCTGGGATAACTGCACTAATTATGAAAAACACGAGTTAGAAAAAATTCAACACGAAGCAGCACGCAGTGCAACTGGAACAACAAAACTTATATCAATTAATAACTTAAACACAGAAGATGGTTGGGTAAGTCTAGAAACTCGAAGGACGAAATACAAATTAATTATTTTCTATAAAATGGTAACCCATATGACTCCTCCCTACTTATCTGCACTAGTACCATCCCAAATAGGTGAAAATTCCCCGTATAATCTCAGAAATAGTTATGACCTACAAATTCCAAGTTCGAGAACAGCGCTCTACTATAATTTTTTCATGCCATCTGTTGTCCGTGATTGGAACAATCTACCTATAGAAAAAAGACGAGCTGTTTCTATCAATGCCTTTAAGCACCAGCTAAATAAAAATCTTACCAAAACATTAAAACACTTTTACACAGGCACAAGAAAATGTCAGGTCTTGCATACTCTTATTCGTACGAATTGTAGCACGCTGAAACAACAATTATTCAAAAAAATATTGAAAATTCTCCACTATGTACATGTGGAGCAATTGAAAGTACGAATCATTACCTCCTCGTCTGTCCTATTTATCATATCGAACGCACTACACTTCTCGCATCAATATCTCACATATGTACTATTACCCTCAACACACTTCTCTTTGGTGAACCTCATCTCCCCCACAATACAAACGTCGAAATTTTTAATGCTGTCCACAAATATATACTCTCGAGTAAGCGTTTTAACAACGAAAACTAAAAACTTATCTAACAACGCTGTAAAGCTTTAGACTTATAAATAATGACCTATAATAATAATAATAATAATAATAATAATAATAATAATAATAATAATAATAATAATAATGATAATGATAATGATAATGATAATAATAATAATAATAATAATAATAATTTATATGTTGTTTGTCTGCTTCCCTTGGCTCGCTCGCCTTAGTCTTGAACTCGTCCGCCTTTTTTCTGTTTATCTTTTTTTTAATTCTAAATTATGATTAATTATAAAATTTTGTTTTCTTTTAAAACATACCAAGGCATACAACTATCGATGTAAACATTGTATTTCTTTTATAGAATTGTATTTTGTTTATATGTCAAAACTAATCTAATGAATCTTCACCACCTTACACAAATGTTTGTAAATGTTACTTAGGAGAGAAACTATATAAGAATTATTTCTTTTGTTTCAATCCTTTTACTATGTATTTTGTGGAATATGCTGTACATAATTTATGAATAAAAATATGTTTAAACCAAGTAAGAACAAAACCTGAGTAAAAGTGCCTCACAATAAAGTAATACGCTGACGAACGTTAAACATCCGGTGTATGCATGAATGGGATACTAATCTAGTGTCGCAAACAAAGGATGATACTTGTTCATTCTCTAACAAACCTGATTTGAGTTATTCAATATCATTCTAGCAGCACTTATCATTGCTTGCAGTTTGTTCTATTTAAAGGGAATACTGTTAACCTTCAAGGCTGCTTTTTTCGATTTAACTTTTTATATAATTTAATATGAACACATGTTGCTTTTTCTGTGTGCCGATCGTTTGATTGGAAAACGTGTTTTTTTCAGAAAAAGAAACAATTTGTATGACGAGGGTTAACTGATTAATTAGCGGTACATCTGATTCAAATTAATGTTAACATTTTTTAAGGATTAAATTAAAACTTAGAGCGAAACGTTCATTTTTTTTAAGTATTGCATGTATTAGAAATGTGTTAAAGTATGAAAAATATGGAAAACAAGTGCACGAAGCAAAAAATAATGAAGACCAAAAACAGCAACAAAAACAGCCCACAATTTATCTTTGCCTGGCATTGTGCTGTTACATATACAAATGAAACGTAAATGATAACTATTGACGATAACCGAAGAGCCATTGAAGACAACTGGAAAACTATTGAATGCAACTGAAGAATCATTGAAGATGACTGAAGGACCCTTGAAACCGTCTGAAGAAGAAACATTTCGGGGGCTGCTAACATATATGGGGGAGACCAGCTCACTGCACGGAATACCAAAAATTGTGTCTTCAAGACAAATCGCGGTAAAGGTGTTTTGGACCTTACTACTTTTAGGTAGGCTATTTAAATGATTATTTTAGCCATCAGACAATAAATAAAGTAAGCCGTGTCATTTGTTGTCACATAAATTAGTTGACACATTCTTTACAATTTCGAAATAAAAATGCCCGAATCAGGCGTTGTTTGTTAAAAACCAAAAATCTTTGATATAAGTTGACAAACGATTTCCAGATCATCGTTCGGTAGGAATATTGTTTTAAATTGTAATTGACAATCATCGTTCGTTTTTTTGGGAATGGTTTGGCTTGTGAATGATAAGTCCCATGTACAATTTGTCTATCTACTAAACCGAACCTATAAAATAGGCTGAATGGACCAAAGTATAAAACATCTTAACATCTTATGTAATTGTTACGATGGCTAATTGTACATTTTGATCTGATGTGTAAAGTGTAAAATGCTTAATTTACAACTTTAGGTGATAGGTTAAGAATAAAGTAACTTATTAAAAACGTTAATATCATGTAAAAAGAGAATGGTGACTTATTCAAACTTTGAATTGCCGGAAAGCAGGAACCACGTAACACTTAGGCCATAATGAATTAATTGCTAGATTATCATCCTCGCCCACCTCCTAATTTTCAGGTCGCCCTGACCCTTTTTATTTTCATTAAAAAAAAAAATCATCAAAAAAAATAAAACATCCCCACCCCCTCCCCCTTTTTACGAAAAATTTGGATGATAATCTAGCAATTAATTTATTATGGCCTGAGTATCGTGCACATAACAAAAATGGGAAAAAAACTCGATTTAGGTAAAACTTCAGTATCACTTTTGTTTTACTTTTAACCAGGTAAAGAGTGTCTGGCGACATTTAGTCTAAATAATGCAATTATGTCGAAGAAACGTATTCCATGACTTTAAAAAATAACAGTATCGTACACATCCATTTCCAAATTTCAATCGGTTTATCATCTTAATCGCTTAATGGTTATATATACCGGGATAAGTTTTACGCTGTCAACTTCGAATCAAATCGTCCACATCTCTTCAAATGTAAAATCATATACATCATTAAATGAAAATGGTCATAGTGTAAAACCACAATAAATGAAAACACTTAGCAAAAACATAACATGTATCCTCTTATTTGTTTATATTAATTTATTTAAGCTCGATTGCGATGAAAGCTCAGAACCGCTCTCGAGTCTGCTTCGTGTGTAGAACCAGTACTGAATGTTGTTTCATGAGAGGTATTGGGTCGAGCTGGAGATCGAACCCGCAACCTCTGGCGTAAGCGGCCAGCGCTCTATCCATAACACTACCGCCCCGCCCCTCCTAGTGTCTTATTCTATAAATGGGTTAGGATAAATCGATCTTAGCGTGTTCATCTACATTATTAGGGATGTGAGGTTAAACTTACCCAAATAGTATCAATACATGCTCGAGTAAAACCAATATGTCGCAGGAGCACACTTGGTAAATCACTCACACCTGTATCGCTTAGTAAATTACTTACATCTGTATCACTTGGTAAATGACTTACATCTGTATAACTTGGTAAATCACTTACTTCTGTATCACTTGGTAAATCACTTACTTCTGTATCACTTGGTTAATCACTTACATCTGTATCACTTGGTAAATAACTTCTGTATCACTTGGTAAATCACTTACACCTGTATCACTTGGTAAATCACGTACACCTGTATCACTTGGTAAATCACTTACATCTGTATCACTTGGTATACCACTTACACCTGTATCACTTGGTAAATCACTTACACCTGTATCACTTGGTAAATCAGTTACATCTGTATCACTTGGTAAATCACTTACATCTGTATCACTTGGTAAATCACTTACACCTGTATCACTTGGTAAATCACTTACACCTGTATCACTTGGTAAATCAGTTACATCTGTATCACTTGGTAAATCACTTACACCTGTATCACTTGGTAAATCACTTACTTCTGTATCACTTGGTTAATCACTTACATCTGTATCACTTGGTAAATAACTTCTGTATCACTTGGTAAATCACTTACACCTGTATCACTTTGTAAATCACTTACTTCTGTATCACTTGGTAAATCACTTACACCTGTATCACTTGGTAAATCACTTACACCTGTATCACTTGGTAAATCACTTACACCTGTATCATTTGGTAAATCAGTTACATCTGTATCACTTGATAAATCACTTACTTCTGTATCACTTCGTTAATCACTTACATCTGTATCACTTGGTAAATCACTTACATCTGTATCACTTGGTAAATCACTTACATCTGTATCACTTGGTAAATAACTTCTGTATCACTTGGTAAATCACTTACATCTGTATCACTTGGTAAATCACTTACATCTGTATCACTTGGTAAATCACTTACACCTGTATCACTTGGTAAATCACTTACATCTGTACCACTTGGTAAATGACTTACACCTGTATCACTTGGTAAATCACTTACTTCTATATCACTTGGTAATTCACTTACATCTGTATCACTCGGTAAATCACTTACATCTGTATCACTTGGTAAATCACTTACATCTGTTTCACTTGGTAAATCACTTACATCTGTATCACTTGGACTATTAGTTTGCAATATTTGCTGCTGGTTCGAATTTCGCCGGCTATTTGTTTCTATAAAAAAACTGGTTGAACCAGTTAGAAATTTTGTATGTAACAAATCTTTCATAGCACGTGCAATTATAATATGTATTACTCTTCAATATTTATGTTTCAATGTCTAAATGCAGATTAACAACCATGCATGAGTGTTCCTTATACAAGTATACCAGACTATTGTAGCCTTGCAGAAAGCAGAGGTGCACATTATTGCTGTATATTACACCACTTATAAACGTAGTAGTGTATAAGAAATACAAAAAGTATACATCTATCAAGCGCTAGTACCAGTAACATATCAAAAGTGCGATTTTCTATTTGAAACATAGACATATTTAATGGAGCTGTTCATTATAGCAATAAAGCCACATAATAGCAAGATACACCGGTGCGTTTGATATTTTGAAATAAAAGAAGAGAATACTTGAGTTCATCTTGATTTATAAATTTGTCCAACAAATCAGTTCTTATAACAGAGGAGTTAGCATAGTCTACAGTAGTGTTGTTTACCGTTATGTTACATGTTGTACACGGTTGGATACAAATGAATGGAAATAATTTAACACTTTAACCACTGTAAGGAACTTTTTTGCTATATCTGATCGCTTGGTTCATCATTTGTGATAATATAACTAGTTTAACAGCCTTTATTGGAAACACGGCCATAAACTTTACATTTCATAATATTTCCCATGTATATTTAATGGTAAGTGTGCAGTTGCAACATCGTTATCAACAACAAACTGTAAGTCATATTTTGTAAGAAGTTTGTGTAAATCAGAAATGAAACCCAATGTTTGGCGATCACGATTATAGAAGCTCATAAGGCTGTTTGTTAACAAACGTTTTGCGAAATATTTATTGTACAGAAAATGTATTTTTGTTGTCATTCTCTGTTTCAATTGAAGAAAGTTCAAGGACATCATGTACGATATCAGTATTGGCAACTTTTGAATAAATTTTATACAGAAACCGATGCGAACAATCCTCCGGAAGGAAACAAGCTGGCTTAAACGAGTTACGTTATTCACATTCACAAAGGGCCTTAGTCAAGGCAATTTTTTTATTAATTGACAGATTTGTTAAAGAGTGTATAGATCAGTATCCATATGGGCAGATGCACTCATACATTTATGTTTATCGCCACGGACTCCTTAATGTATATAATAATCGTTTTAATTGATACCTTTGTCGTGTCCGAGCTTCCATCGTACAGCATTGCTTTTGTAAACGTGTTTGCTTTCGTTAATCACTCTAATAGCTTATTTTAACGGATTATACTCAAATCCCCATTTCATGGCGTTTCTATTACACATATCGAGGCTCGGTCCCAACCAATTTGTTAAAAAATGAACCATATGATCTGCTATTAATGGATAACCAGCAAGTACGTTACATAATATACAGAGCCCAAACATTGTTGTTGTTTTTTAATTAGACCATTTATGAAAACGAGTATAGTATGTAATGTATGATCTATAACCACATTGTCATGTAGCTTGATTTACTTGAATCCAGTATGAGACAGATGATTGATTTTGGATGAAACTTTGTATATTATGATACATTCTAACAAAGACTATTATTATGCTACACGCAATCAAATGCTTGGCGGGCGTCTATAAAACAAGCAAATATGTTACTATTGTTTTTTTTACAATAAGGAATACACTCTTTAAAAGCAAATGGAGTCGTTAAGCAGCCAAGTTGTTCTTGAAAGCCATCTTGTTTATGACTATGACTTTAAGTGGACATTTTTTTTTAACTCAGAACAACGAAGCATGAAATCTTTAAAAAAAAAAAAGTATATTGACCAACGCAGTTAATTTATCGGTCGGTTATAAAATAGATAATAGATTGGCGTAGTGAATATGATAGATTATAAAAAAATGAATAACCCATCTTACCATATATAATTATATCATTTTAAACAAGTAGAATGTATATTTTATTGTCTTATAACTAGACAAATCAATCATAAACGTTATATTAATACTGAATCATTTATAATGTTCAACTGAAGCGGGTAAATAAACACACGTGCAACTGTTGATCTAGCCGTCAACATTTCGATAACTTGATTACGTTGCTCGATATGATGAAATCAACACCTTTCAATGATTTTCCTGTTTGAGTATTGCAACCATATCGTGGTGAACTAAAATATTGAACAAATACACCAGGCGGGTTACCGCGAACGTGCAGACCATGACGCACTGGTCCTACCTGCCAATCTGCTTCCCATCCCGATTAGTCGCATTAGTACTAAATCAATACTAAACAGAGAATTGTATACAGAGTTTTAGAATCAAAATAATTAATCTATTTTGAAAAGTGGATACACTTTATTTTTGATGAATACATGACGCTGCTATTTTTTTCAAATTCTTCCGAAGTCATGTACAAAGCGTCGGACTCCATATTTATATTGTAAAAAAGTGTTATCTTTTCGTCTGTTTTAAAAAAAAAATTTATAGATGCTTTGATTTTTTAAAAAAGCATAATATACTGGAACTGTGGCCTTCTCACTAAACATCTCAAGCTGAGCTTTTCCTCAATTCATTAAGCTTTGAATGCCCACATATGATTAAGCTTTGAATGCCCACATATGCTTAAGCTTTGAATATCCACATATTATTAAGCTTTGAATGCCCACATATGATTCAGCTTTGAATACCCACATATGATTAAGCTTTGAATGCCCACATATGATTAAGCTTTGAATGACCACATATAATTAAGATTTGAATGACCACATATGATTAAGCTTCGAATGCCCACATATGATTAATCTTTGAATGCCCACATATGATAAAGCTTTGGATGACCACATATGATTAAGCTTTGAATACCCAAATATATGATTAAGCTTTGAATGCCCACATATAATTAAGCTTTGAATGACCACGTATGATTAAGCTTTGAATGACCACATAATATTAAGCTTTGAATGCCCACATATGATTAAACTTTGGATGCCCACATATAATTAAGCTTTTAATGCCCACATATGATTAAGCTTTGAATGACCACATATAATTAAGCTTTGAATGCCCACATATGATTAAGCTTTGAATGACCACATATATTTAAGCTTTGAATGCCCACATATGATTAAGCTTTGAATGTCCACATATGATTATGCTTTGAATGCCCACATATGATTAAGCTTTAGTTGCTCACATATAGTTAAGCTTTGAATGCTCACATATAATTAAGCTTTGAATGCCCACATATGATTGAAGTAGGAACACATCTAAACTCATTGGTACAGGATAACATGCAAAAAGTTAATGGAGTTTTAACATTCAAAAACTTTGAGTTGAGGAAAATCTAATTGAGGTGCTAAACTGGGGTCTACTGGGTGATACATATTGACAATACATAGTGTTTTTCGTGGCTAGTAACCATACTGTTTAAGTGGAGTACATCTACAGACATTTCTCACGATATTGGTTTGCTTTTGTCTCTCAGCATCTCTTATAAGATTGATTTACAAACGGTCATAGGTGTTTCATTTACTGATGGAAGATTTTCTAAACAGGGATTAGAGTGAATAGATCTAATAGAATTGAGATATTAGGAACAACCCCCGGTTTCCTTAAAATCAACATAATGGTAGGTTGAATGAAACATATTTATTAAGTAATAACTGATAAATGGAGCCACTTAAAGCACAAAAAGCGTTCAAGAAAATACAAAAGCACACTCGGTTTTATTGAATCTGACTGGAAAATAAAACATGCTAACCCATTCGCGGCTTCTGGAGCTGACAAAAGCGGTATTTTATTATCGAGCAACAATGAATTGGTGAACCCTGAAAATCAGTTAAAATAACAAAACTGTGTCAAAATTCAATTAGAATCGGCTTTTCTGGCGGATAGTGTGCGTACGTGCGTATGTGTGTGACCCTTACTGTTTATTATAGATTGTTCCAAGGCAGCGAGAAAGTTTGTACTTTATTTATAACTGTAAAGTTAGTAGGTAGTTCGCAGTTGGTAGTTACCAACAGCTGCCAGTTGGGGATTCGGATTCGTAATTATAATTACTATTTCATTTACATATTTTACTCGTGTTGATATGTTTAAAAATAAAATCAATAATAAATGTATGTAAATTAATATAAAATCTGAATCTCTAACTGGCAGCTGGTTGGTAGTTGGCGATTCGCGGCGAATCCCCAACTGGACATTTTGAATAGTTTTAGTCAGAATGGCAGCCCCTTTTGAGGAGAAACCATTTCCCAATATAAGATTATCCCCAATTGGTATTGTGACTAAAAAAAAAAAAAAAAATATTTTACTCGTCCAACATTTGTTATATCCTCCTGGTTCAAGTGTAAATGGTTTTATTAGTGAAGTGTTGTGTAAATTTCATTACACCCAATTTCATGAGGCAGTGACAATGGTCAGTACCCTTGGACGGGGCTTTATTAGGAGAAATGAATATTAAATCTGCACTTAAGTTATTACCAGTCCATCCACCGGGCTATGAGCTACTGGGCTTTAGTTTAGGGGGAGAGTGCCTTTATGTGATGTTTTATTTACTGCTCGCTTTTTGAAAAGTTTTCAACCCTTTTAGAGTGGGCATTAAACAAAGGGTAGAACTTGTTTGTGTTCTTCATTATTTGGATGATTTTTTGTTTGGTGGCAAGAAAGAATCCAGTGAATGCAGAACGTTAATGTGTTCATTTGATAACTTATGTTTAGAGACTGGTATTCCTGTCGCAAGTGATAAAACTTTTGGTCTTAAATTTTTAGGTCTAGAAATTGATTCACTTGAAATGAAAGTCAGAATTCCGTCCGAAAAGCTAAAATGAATTGGGACGATGCTTAATTTACGTTTTGGATAAAATAAAAGTAACGCTTAAAGCATTGCAGTCAATAACTGGCATTCTCGGGTGTTATTAGTTTGGTATCAGATTTTACCTTGTCTTTCTGGAGGGGTGAAAATAACCATACAGCTTTATATAAAGCACGCCCGGGGTATGGGTTAATAATAAGGTGGCCTCTGAAGTCCTTCAGTTGAATGGGGCATACATAAGATGATCGTTTGTTCTGTTATTTTAAAATGGAACCACACACGGGCTTCATGTTTTTATAACTCTAAGAGAATTTCTCCTTTGCCTATTCAGAACGGTCATGGCGAGACAGTGCAGTCATGATTTCACCTAAACAATTTGTTAAAGTATGTGTCTCATCAGGTTTATATATTATTTTATCCTATTTGGATAGAATAAATTAAATTGTTATTACCTAATAGATCGCTTCTATTGGAATTGTGTTGGCAATCTTCATTTTAGGTTTATGTTACAAAATGTCTGATGCAAAAATACAGGTATATTTGAGATAAATATTGTAAGCATAATGTGCTTCCATTTGAAGTACATTGGCCAATCCTCCATTTGAGGTTTTATAATGCAAAAATGTCTGATGCAAAAACAAAAAACAAAACAAAAAACAACTAAACAACAGGACATTCGAAATAAGATAAATATTGTATGAATAATGTGCTTGATGTATGTTGGCGCGACATATAGCTTCCATTTTAAGTGCGTTGGCCAAAAATGTCCAATCCAAAAATACTAGCATATTTGAGATGAGATAAATATTGTATGCATAATGTGCTTGATGTAACTTGGCGCGACGTATTAGTTTGATTTGAAGCGTTGGCCAATCCTCCATTTGAGGTTTTATAATGCAAAAATGTCAGTTGCAAAAATACTAGCATATTTGAGATAAGATGAATATTGTATGCATTATGTGCTTGAAGTATGTCGGCGCGACATAAAGCTGTCATTTGAAGCGCATCAGTCAATCCTCCATTCGAGGTTTTAAAATGCAAAAATGTCCGTTGCAAAAATACTTGTACACATTTTGAGATAAGATGATTTTTGTATGCATTTTGTGGTTGCAGTATGTTGGCGCGACATCGCTTCCATTTGAAGTGCGTCAGTCATTCCTCCATTTGAGGTTTTAAAACGCAAAATGTCCGATGCAAAAATATATGTATATATTTGAAATAAGATGAATATTGTATGCATTATGTGCTTGATGTATGTTGGCGCGACATATTGCTTCCATTTGAAGTGCGTTGGTTAATCCTCCATTTGAGGTTTTTTAACGCAAAAAATGTCCGATGCAAAAATACTAGTCTATTTGAGATAAGATGGATATTGTATGCATTGTGTGCTTGATGTATGTTGGCGTGACATATTGCTTCCGTTTGAAGGGCGTTAGTTAATTAGACATTAAATAGATAAATAGATATAAAGCGACATAAAAATGTTTTCCCGCTGGAGATAAACAACGACCTCCGGAAAGAGAATCAAGCGCGAACAACTGCTCTTTCGAGTAATATAAACATCAACCGAACAGCCCTCGATTTCTACTTTAATTCTACTTTTAACAAGGGATCTCTGCGACGGATTGTTTAAATGTGCAGTCGACTAGTGACGGCCTGTCTCTCGCCGTTGAAGCCGTAGGTTCGAGCCTCAAGCGGTCGACAAACTCCACGGGAGAAAGTATACGATTTACTTGCGGAAGGAAAGTGTTTCTACTCAGATTTATCTTGAGTTCTTCGTCAACTTATGAAACAGGATATGCAATACATAATCTGCCATTTGTTGAAAATGACGTTAAGCACAATTCAGGACCTCAGTGTAGACTGAACTTAAATCAACCTTGGAGTTTAACGTAAAATAAACCACACCCCCTACCCCACACAATATTATCATTATTATTAATGTTTACAGTCATACACGTATATCAGTAAATTAAATCATGTGTCTGTGTAATATGCTATAAATAATGTATGTTAGTTTAATACAGTTACTTTTTTCAATAAAAAATAGTCATAAAATTTATATATTATTTTTTTTGGTATTTTTTCACCTTCACTGCGGTTTGAACATACGACATTCTGATCGACAATTGAGTGACAGTTGAAGGCGTATGCCACTGCGCCACTTTGGAGCCTAATAATAATATAACAGTTAACACCTTTTAAAGTTGTTAGATCATGAAAGGGGCGTCATTCTAGTTGACCGGAACTGGAATTAATTCATACGTTTGATATACGTATTATGCTATGCAAATTGTTGTAACCGACTGAAAGGTTTTGCTGGTGAGTATAAAATACCTCAAAATGTGTACATAGCATCCATTTATATTTGGCGGTTTGCTAGTACAGCAGATAGCCTCGTTTTCAAATCCTCATAAATTTGAGGTGAACCCATCTAGTTGGATGTGGTTGCCCTACAATTGCTACAATCGCCGGTCGTGGATGATTGAGCGCCCCTTTTACTGTCTTATCTCTATATTTCTTCTGTCTAATAAACTAATCTCCTTTTCTTGTGTTTGAAGAAACCGGTTTGATTCCATATTTTGGTAACAGGTTATTCTAACACTGGTATTTTTACATTTTTTTCTGCTAAATTTTCTTTCTTTCTTTACTGAGAGTCAAACAATGTAGATGCAGACTGGGAGCCAAACATTGTACATGGTGATTGAGAGCCAAACAATGTAGACAGAGACTGAGAGCCAAACAATATAGACGGAGACTGAGAGACAAACAATGTACATGGAACACTGAGATACAAACTATGTAGATGTAGACTGAGAGCCAAATCATGTAGATGTAGATTGAGAGCCAAACAATGTAGATGTAGACTGAGAGCCAAACTATGTACATGGAGATTGACAGCCAAATAATATCGATGTAGACGGAGAGCCAAACAATGTAGATAGAGACTGAGAGCCAAACTATGCAGATGTAGCCTGAACGTCAAACAATGTAGATGGAAACTGAGAGCCTAACAAAGTATATGAAGACTGAGAGCCAAACAATGTAGATGGAGACTGAGAGACAAATAATGTAGATGGAGACGGAGAACCAAACAATGTAGATTTAGCCTGAAAGCCAAACAATGTAGATGGAGACTGAGAGCCAAACAACGTATATGAAGACTGAGAGCCAAACAATGTAGATGGAGACTGAGAGTCAAACATCGTAGATGGAGAATGACAGCAAAACAATATATATGGAGACTGAGAGCCAAATATTATAGACGAAGACTGACTGAGAGACAAACAATGTACATGGAGACTGAGAGCCAAATAATGTAGATATAGACGGAGAGCCAAATAATGCAGATGGACACTGGGAGCCAAACAACGTATATGGATACTGAGAGCGAAAATGTACATGGAGACTGAAAGTCAAACTACGTAGATGGAGACAGAAAGCCGAACAATGTATCTGCAGACTGAGAGCCAAAAAATATAGACGGAGACTGAGAGCCAAACTTTGTTGATGTAGACTGAGAACCAAACAATGTAGCTGCAGAATGAGACCAAATATTGTACATGGAGATTGAGAGCCAAACTATATCTATGGAGACGGATAGCCAAACAATGTAAATAGAGACTGAGAGCAAAACAATATAGACGCAGATTGAGAGACAAACAATGTGCATGGAACACTGTGATCCAATCTATGTAGATGTAGACTGAGAGCAAAACAATTTAAATGGAGATTGAGAGCCAAACAATGTAGATGTAGACTGAGAGCCAAACTATGTACATGGAGATTGAGAGCCAAATAATATCGATGTAGACGGAGAGCCAAACAATGTAGGTAGAGACTGAGAGCCAAACTATGTAGATGTAGACTGAGAGTCAAACAATGTAGAGGGAGACTGAGAGCCTAGCAAAGTATATGAAGACTTAGAGCCAAACAATGTAGATGGAGACTGAGAGTCAAACATCGTTGATGGAGACCAAGAGCCAAACAATGTATATGGAGACTGAAAGCCAAATAATATAAACGAAGACTGGGAGACAAACAATGTACACGGAGACTGAGAGCCAAAATTTGTAGATAGAGACTGAGAGCCATAAAATGTTGCTGTAGACGGAGAGCCAAACAATGCAGATGGAGACTGAGAGTGAAACATTGTAGATGGAGAATGAGAGCCAAACTATGTATATGGTGACTGAGAGTCAAACAATGTAGCTGAAGACTGATAGCTAAACTATGTAGATGTACACTGAGCACGTGGAATTGTTTGTCAATGTATAACGCAATGTAGTGTTTACTTAGATATAGTTATTGTCTTAAGAAAATGACGGCATCAATATATTTTTTGCGGTTAGCTTGTACAGCAAATAGCCTAGCTTTGAAATACTCACTAAATCTAGTGGAGTGTTGTTATCTTACAATTGCTACAATCGGACTTAGACCAGGAACCAGGGGATCAAAATGGTAGTACCCGAAAGTAGTTCCATAGAAAATTGACAGTGGTCGTTCAAGATGGTGTGAGTGAGAAAATGCACTTGACAGATACTATTGCAATGTGAATTTGTGAAGGGAATATATTTCCCCAGAGAATGGTGCAAAAATGAGTGGACTGGTAGCTATAACACACAGATGGCACTATTTCTTAGACGGTAAGAATTTTGCATAATTTGGCTGATTTGACCTCTGTATGTGAACATAGGGACATCTACTTTCGCTTTGAGCAAAATTGTGAAATTGGAAGCAATTAATGCCCATCTTTTTAACTGTTTTTTTGTGTTCTGCTTGAATTGAATATGAATTCTGGAAATTCTCAATGAGTTTGGAGTACAACTGTGTGACAGTCTATTGTGCTAATATTACGGTCTATGTGAAATTAATGGTGGTCCAGCTTCAATCGCCGGCCGTGGATGATTGAGCGCCTTTTACCGTATCTTTCTATCTTTCATATGTCTCATAAAGTAACTGCCTTTTCTTTTGTTTGAACAAATACGTTTGAGTCCATATTTACTGTTGAGTTCAAAGTTTGGTAACTGGTTATTCTAACAGACTAGCTTTTATTATCCTGGTCTTATTTCAGTAGTTTTTAGTGCTAAATTATTTGTATTGCCTGAGAGCCAAGCAATGTAGATGTAGACGAAAGGCCAAACAATGTAGATGGAGACTGAGAGCCAAAAATGTAGATGGAGACTGAGAAATAAATAACAGTGAAACAAATCAATCAGTCGCATGTTTAGCAAAATGATAATAAATTGCTATATTAGGTTGATAACCGATATATTGTTTTGAATTGCACGACTATTTTTATTCACGTTGGCGCCCAAGTCAAGTGGTCGTGTCACTGGGTTAGTATTCCACGGTCCAGAGTTTGATCCTCGGTCATGGCACTGGAAAGTATTTCCCACATGTAGCATAAATCGGTGTTGTACACCGCGCATGTGGGGTAAAAGAACCAGGGATACTTCTGGAGTGTATTCTGAATTTTGCACTATTCTCCAATAATCTTATATGAAAATAACAGTCACCATAAATAACAATCACGAAGAACATAATGCGCACGCTTTGGGTTTGTACACTAACCGCTGGATTGGAAGTACTGGGAGCTACCTAAACTATTGCGCTCCCAATTATACTTGTAGATAAGGCCTAACTTACATGACGGTAAGAAGATTGTTGCGCCCAAGAAATTAGATCTGTGTAAATCGGTTGGGCATTAGATCTATTTCTGTTGAAAATGCATAGATCTATATAATTGTCATAATTTCTTTGTACATATGAGAACATTTGACACATTTTCATAAGTTCTGTCAAATTTGAATGGCATTGGGTACTGCTTGATGATTCTTGGATACCGGACAAGGATTTCCGCGTATTACTACCGGGTACGGAATTTTCATCATACACACCCCACGCGTTCATCTTACCCTGCTTTGGCGTTGGAACAATTTATGACGTGACGTATTGAAACATATGACGTTGTATTTTTTTATTTGACGTATATTGAGAGTCGTTAAGTTGGACGTGTTCTCGAGTTTCTAATCGGTACTGTTCTGCTCTTGCGCTTGGTGATATTTTAATTCTAGGCCTTTCCACACAATGTAATAGGTCAAATCATCATCAATATGCCTTACTCGATTTATTTGAATCTGATACTACTATAGATATAAAGCGACATTAAATAGATAAAAAGCGACATGAAAATGTTTTCCCGCTGGAGATGAACAACGACCTCCGGAAAGAGAATCAAGCGCGAACAACTGCTCTATCGAGTAATATTAACATCAACCGAACAGCCCTCGATTTCTATTTTAATTCTACTTTTAACAAGGGATCTCTGCGACGGATTGTTCAAATGTGCAGTCGACTAGTGACGGCCTGTCTCTCGCCGTTGAAGCCGTAGGTTCGAGCCTCAAGCGGTCCACAAACTCCACGGGAGAAAGTATACGATTTACTTGCGGAAGGAAAGTGTTTCTACTCAGATTTATCTTGAGTTCTTCGTCAACTAATAAAACTGGATATGCAATACATAATCTGCCATTTGTTGAAAATGACGTTAAGCACAATTCAGGACCTCAGTGTAGACTGAACTTAAATCAACCTTGGAGTTTAACGTAAAATAAACAACACCCCCTACCCCACACAATATTATCATTATTATTAATGTATACAGTCATACACGTATATCAGTAAATTAAATCATGTGTCTGTGTAATGTGCTATAAATAATGTATGTTAGTTTAATACAGTTAATATTTTCAATAAAAAAAAGTCATAAAATTTATTTATTATTTTTTTTTGTATTTTTTCACCTTCGCTGCGGTTTGAACATACGACATTCTGATCGACAATTGAGTGACAGTTGAAGGCGTATGCCACTGCGCCACTTTGGAGCCTAATAATGATATAACAGTTAACACCTTTTAAAGTTGTTAGATCATGAAAGGGGCGTCATTCTAGTTGACCGGAACTGGAATTAATTCATACGTTTGATATACGTATTATGCTATGCAAATTGTTATAACCGACTGAAAGGTTTTGCTGGTGAGTATAAAATACTTCGAAATGTGTACATAGCATCCATTTATATTTGGCGGTTTGCTAGTACAGCAGATAGCCTCGTTTTCAAATCCTCATAAATTTGAGGTGAACCCATCTAGTTGGATGTGGTTGCCCTACAATTGCTACAATCGCCGGTCGTGGATGATTGAGCGCCCCTTTTACTGTCTTATCTCTATATTTCTTCTGTCTAATAAACTAACCTCCTTTTCTTGTGTTTGAAGAAACCGGTTTGATTCCATATTTTGGTAACAGGTTATTCTACACTGGTACTTTTACATTTTTTTCTGCTAAATTTTCTTTCTTTCTTTACTGAGAGTCAAACAATGTAGATGCAGACTGGGAGCCAAACATTGTACATGGTGATTGAGAGCCAAACAATGTAGACAGAGACTGAGAGCCAAACAATATAGACGGAGACTGAGAGACAAACAATGTACATGGAACACTGAGATACAAACTATGTAGATGTAGACTGAGAGCCAAATCATGTAGATGTAGATTGAGAGCCAAACAATGTAGATGTAGACTGAGAGCCAAACTATGTACATGGAGATTGACAGCCAAATAATATCGATGTAGACGGAGAGCCAAACAATGTAGATAGAGACTGAGAGCCAAACTATGCAGATGTAGCCTGAACGTCAAACAATGTAGATGGAAACTGAGAGCCTAACAAAGTATATGAAGACTGAGAGCCAAACAATGTAGATGGAGACTGAGAGACAAATAATGTAGATGGAGACGGAGAACCAAACAATGTAGATAGAGACTGAGAGCCAAACTATGTAGATTTAGCCTGAAAGCCAAACAATGTAGATGGAGACTGAGAGCCAAACAACGTATATGAAGACTGAGAGCCAAACAATGTAGATGGAGACTGAGAGTCAAACATCGTAGATGGAGAATGACAGCAAAACAATATATATGGAGACTGAGAGCCAAATATTATAGACGAAGACTGACTGAGAGACAAACAATGTACATGGAGACTGAGAGCCAAATAATGTAGATATAGACGGAGAGCCAAATAATGCAGATGGACACTGGGAGCCAAACAACGTATATGGATACTGAGAGCGAAAATGTACATGGAGACTGAAAGTCAAACTACGTAGATGGAGACAGAAAGCCGAACAATGTATCTGCAGACTGAGAGCCAAAAAATATAGACGGAGACTGAGAGCCAAACTTTGTTGATGTAGACTGAGAACCAAACAATGTAGCTGCAGAATGAGACCAAATATTGTACATGGAGATTGAGAGCCAAACTATATCTATGGAGACGGATAGCCAAACAATGTAAATAGAGACTGAGAGCAAAACAATATAGACGCAGATTGAGAGACAAACAATGTGCATGGAACACTGTGATCCAATCTATGTAGATGTAGACTGAGAGCAAAACAATTTAAATGGAGATTGAGAGCCAAACAATGTAGATGTAGACTGAGAGCCAAACTATGTACATGGAGATTGAGAGCCAAATAATATCGATGTAGACGGAGAGCCAAACAATGTAGGTAGAGACTGAGAGCCAAACTATGTAGATGTAGACTGAGAGTCAAACAATGTAGAGGGAGACTGAAAGCCTAGCAAAGTATATGAAGACTTAGAGCCAAACAATGTAGATGGAGACTGAGAGTCAAACATCGTTGATGGAGACCAAGAGCCAAACAATGTATATGGAGACTGAAAGCCAAATAATATAAACGAAGACTGGGAGACAAACAATGTACACGGAGACTGAGAGCCAAAATTTGTAGATAGAGACTGAGAGCCATAAAATGTTGCTGTAGACGGAGAGCCAAACAATGCAGATGGAGACTGAGAGTGAAACATTGTAGATGGAGAATGAGAGCCAAACTATGTATATGGTGACTGAGAGTCAAACAATGTAGCTGAAGACTGATAGCTAAACTATGTAGATGTACACTGAGCACGTGGAATTGTTTGTCAATGTATAACGCAATGTAGTGTTTACTTAGATATAGTTATTGTCTTAAGAAAATGACGGCATCAATATATTTTTTGCGGTTAGCTTGTACAGCAAATAGCCTAGCTTTGAAATACTCACTAAATCTAGTGGAGTGTTGTTATCTTACAATTGCTACAATCGGACTTAGACCAGGAACCAGGGGATCAAAATGGTAGTACCCGAAAGTAGTTCCGTAGAAAATTGACAGTGGTCGTTCAAGATGGTGTGAGTGAGAAAATGCACTTGACAGATACTATTGCAATGTGAATTTGTGAAGGGAATATATTTCCCCAGAGAATGGTGCAAAATTGAGTGGACTGGTAGCTATAACACACAGATGGCACTATTTCTTAGACGGTAAGAATTTTGCATAATTTGGCTGATTTGACCTCTGTATGTGAACATAGGGACATCTACTTTCGCTTTGAGCAAAATTGTGAAATTGGAAGCAATTAATGCCCATCTTTTTAACTGTTTTTTTGTGTTCTGCTTGAATTGAATATGAATTCTGGAAATTCTCAATGAGTTTGGAGTACAACTGTGTGACAGTCTATTGTGCTAATATTAC